>CM055023.1:9634588-9700143 GCA_029204005.1 Salix udensis
AAAAAAAATTTGGGGTTGTTACAGCTCTTGTTATTGGCTTATAAGAAAACATAAATAATATTTATGTATTGGAGCAAATCCTTTTTAGTATTATCAAATATCAATGGCTTTTTACTCTTTAAAGAAAAACAAATTTGATGGATCTTTATTTCAAATTATGGCATACATGTGTAAATGTAAGTGCATGTTTTTTCTTATGAATTTGTCCTTCAAGCGGTGACACATGGTCGTAACTCTCGCATAATGAACACAAATCTTGATTCTAACTCAAACTCTACATCTTTATGTATTATATATGTTTAAAAAAACACTAAAAAATTTGAAAACTAATAATAAATTCAAACACAATGAAAATTTACAAAAATAGAACCTAATATTACACTTAAATCTAGAGGAAAAACAATTGGAAGTCGAGAATTGTGAGGGAAACTTCTGGAAAAAAAAGTGTTAGAACAATGGCAGCATGTTTGTCCACGTGCCACCATCATTGGTGGCTTGTTTTTCCATGTGCTACCATCACTGATAACCCATAAACTTACACAAACCTACATGTCGTTGCTGGTGAAGAGAAAAATAGACGGATCAGGTGCAACATTTCTTCCTCTTCCTTCCTGTATTCGTGGTAAATCTCATTAAACCTATAAGACACGAAAAAATTAAACAAACTTTAGATTTTTACTCTTTTTTTAGATCTAGCCTTTTATCCCTTTCGATTTATTGTTGTTGTCAGGGTTGTCGATGGTGTCGATGGTAAAGAAAAATGGTTGTTTAAAGCATGTTATCCCTTTCGATTAGTGTCTATTTGGGAGTATGGTTGAGATTATTTTTCTGTTCAGAAACACATCAAAATAAAAATAATAAATTATTTTTTTAAAAAATATCAATCTAAAAACCCTTTAAAAAATCTTTTTTTTAAAAACATTTTTTTAAGGTTCCGAACCACCCCGTAGTTTCAAACAAAACAAAAAAGACCTTTAGTTTCACAATTCAGTAACATATTCATAATTGAACTCTTCTCGGTAGACATACTCAATCCAGAAAAAAAAATCTCCATAAAGTCAATAGAAAAGATCCTTTGCAAGCCAATCTCCAAACTACAATTATTGAGCTGCAGTCCAATCCACTTGTCTTCGAATATCATCTGTCATAACTATCAAACATTTGCGCACCTCCAAAACCCAGTCTTCCCATCAGTAGTTTTGTTAATTCCAAACATCAGTACGAGGAAAGAATAGCCTATCTCGTGCTGGCATCTTCAGTTCAAATATATCTCCTCCTGATATGAAGAAAGAATTTGTCAATTCAGGCTATTTCCTTACTTGAATTCCTTAGGTTATAGCAGTAGTTTTTACCATCGACTCCCGGAACTAGGTGAGCACAATCACCCCCACGTCTTGTTACCGCCACCAGGTGGGTCAAGGGGCGGCCAGAAAGTCAGCTGAGAGGGGCGGAGCGCGCTGTCAAAAACTTTGTCTCTTTGCAAGAGAATTTAATAGGGAAATGGAAGAGTAGTTGTGGCAGAGCCTAAGCGCGTATACTATTTTGTTGCATGTGGATGAGTAGGGCAGTAGACGAGGAATTTTGAGAATGCAGCTCCCATTTGTAGACCCAGAGAGTATTCTGTGTCAAAGCTTTCGCAAATAAAATAATCATTGCCTGCAATTGACTCACCAAATGACAATTACCCAAGTTCCGCCTAACCATTTGCATTTAGTTCTGCCTACCCAAGTTCTTTTTTTAATTAACTATTAACTTGGATCTCCGGTCAATTTCATGTATTTCAATTCATTTTATCAATTCTAAAATTAATAAATATATAAACCTCATCATATTAGCACATTTAATTTTCTCTCTAGGTGACTTTTGTGAGGGTTAACATTTCAGAACGGACAGAGAAACCCTACCTGGTGAAGTGTGCTGAATTAGAGTAAATAAAGGAAGGAAATGAATCATGGGTACCATGAGTTATAATTATTCTCAAAAATCGTTCTTATTTAATTTTGGGGTGATTTTAAAAAATATCAAACGAATTTTAATGATTGGAAATGAAGAAGTAAGCAAATGTATTTTTTTTATTAGAATTCTTTTTTCTTTTTTTTTCATTTTTGTTATTCTTTAAATAAAAATATAAAGAACTTAAAATAAAAAATCAAATGATTTAAATTTAGAAAGAAAAAAAATGGCCAAAACTTCCCTTTCTTTATTCTTGTTTTTTTTTCTCTTGATAAAATTTCGTTCTCAAAAACATGATTTTCATATAAAAAACTTGAACTAAATCTTCTTAAGATTAAAAAAATAAATGTTATGTTGTATGTAAAAAAACAAAAAAAAATAATTAATTCAATAAAATAATAAAAAGAAATACATTAAAGAATTTTATCAAACATGAAGATTTTGAGGATGTGGTCTTGACACGTGTGTTTTGGTACAAGCATTAAATTCAGCCCACCGACAAAATGGTCCAACAAGTAGTTATACTTATTATTTCTTTCAGTTATTATCGGGTCTCGGGTCAAATAAATTGACTGGATTGACTACAGAAATAAAAACAAATATGTTTGAGATTTAATATTTAACATTAAAAATATTTATAATTTTTTGTAAGAAAATACATGTAATATAAGCTTTAAAAATATATAAAATGTAGTATAGTTATTTCACATTAAAAAAAAATTATATGAATATTGTCATATATATATATATATAGTTCTTTTACACCAAAAAAATTAAAAAATCAATGTATTTGAATGTAGCCTATACAAAACAAATATGCAGTGTTAATATACGTTGACGTAAGTTAAGATATAGCTATCCCATAATGAAAAATCAATAAACAATTAATATGGATGTAAGACTATAAAAAAAAATGTAAGGATAAGTATTCATAAGAAAAAATTATATTTTTGAAATTATTAAAAAATTCAAAATAAACAAGTCAGATAATATTGTCATATTTAGGATATTAATTTCATATTTTATTACTATTTTGATTATTATTACTTATTCAGATAATTTTGTAAATTAATTCAAATCAATTCATATATCTAATATAAATTTTCCTATGAGATTTATTTATTTTTAATTAATAATTACCTTGTAAGGCACAAATAACATAAATTGATAATCTTTGTTACAAATATAATCTTAGAAAATCCTACAGGAAAACAACTTTCACTCATCAATTGTTCCCCCAATTCGACTATTGAGAATGTCAGCCAGGAATTCTGTGGAGAAAAAAACAAAAAATGTCCCGATAACCTTTTAGAAGATTCGTTGTGTGTGTGGGATGAAATTACTTCTATTTTAAGAATTTTTTAAAAATAAACATTAAATTAATATTAAAAAATAAAAATAAAATATTATGATACATTTTTAAATTTAAAAAATACCAAGCATACTCTAAATTTCAACACGACAAGGGCATTTCCCTGCTGGCAAAAAAATGATTATGGGAGAGAGATTTTGATTAATCTTTGCAGACATCGTCACATCTGTCACAACCTGACATTTAAGCATAATAAATTAGCACCCAACCAAATTTAAGAAAACATCAACGCTTTCCTGCACGTCTCATCAACTATGGCCTAATTTTTAATTATCTTAAGAGCCTAATTTTAATTATCTTAGAAGGTGTTTAAAAGTGCGGTATCTTTTTAGATGTTTTTTTATAAATATATTAAAATAATATATATTTATATATTAAAATTTTAGGGGGTTTTAACATGATATCAAAATAAAATAAAAACATTAAAATATTAATTTAAAACAAAAATAAAACAGGTTCAACCGTGATCTCTCAAACAGACTCTTATTCCACGTTTAGGATTGCAATCACCCAATTTTCATTTTAATTATTTTAATAAATAATTTTTAATATATTTTAATACATCAAATGAAAATCATGTATAGAATTTTACCTGTAAAAGGGCTGGCAGAAGCGGCTTCAATCAACTGCAACGCTATTCAAATACACCATTGTCAAGTTGAACCGCTATTAAAAGGCTACTTCGCCGTACAAAATTTGCCAGCAGAAGAATTGAGACCAGAAACAAGAACAAGATTATTCCTTCCTTGAGATCAGATATACAAATTTTGAAAAAAAATCCACATCCCATTTATTATTAATCATGTTCCATGATTGCAAGTCGCTGTGGAAAACATAAAACCCCCTCGAAAGGATTCTAATCATTACAGAATTATCCAAGTATAAATAGCTATCGCAGATGATGTATATACAGACACAACAGAAACAATTCGATGTGACAAAATCAGTAGAGGTTCAGAAAGCAATTCATCGATTTACCACCAGAGCAGAGCGAGGACCACCAAGAAACCAATCAAAAAGAGGAGGTTTTTCAAAACATTATCGGCGTGCTGCCCTCCTCGAGTGGTTGCCGGCGGGAATCGGCGTGTATGATAGCCGTGAAAACCATGGACGCCATATGGAAATCCAGATGTTGTTCCATACACAGTAGCATCTGGGAACCCTTGAAACTGAATATTAAACAACGATGGGAAAAGTGATAGACCACCAAAGGCAGTTGAAAACGTAAAGTTACCCACCCTTGTAGGCGCTGTAGGCATAAATCCTCCGGCCATTCCAAACCCAAAATTGGGTAAAGCATTTGCATCCGGCGGAGGAGCAGTTTCCGGCCTTTGACCAGAAGGGCGGCTAGGAATATCAACTCCCGGATAAGATTTAGATCGAGGGTCAGCCTGCGTTTTCCCTCTACCATAAAGAGGAACCAATTTCTCTTCTTGTATGATGGCCTTGCAAACTGGGCATTCATGTGACTGCGAATGATGGTGCAGCCATCGGTAAAGACAGGGCCAGCAAAAGAGATGACCGCAAAGAGTTACGATCGGGTCCTGAGCTAATTCAAAGCAAATATTGCATTCAAAATCGCCTGCATCATTGCCATTATTGCTCGAGAAGGACGAGCTTTCCGGAGGAACACTTGTCGTTTCTTCAAATCCAGTTTCCATCTCTTTTATCCCAAAACCCTCAAAATCAACAGCCTGTAATCACATAAAATCCTCAGGTAAGAGCAACAGATTTTATGCTTCAATTCTCTGTAGCCTTTAAGCACAAAAAAGAGTCTCCAAAAATCGAATCTATTCCACAAATCCAGCATCAAACAACCTAATCAAAGTAAACTAACCCATTCCAATGAATCACAAGATCATAAAAAATGTCGTAAAAAAAATGTAAAATGACCCGTCATAATTCAGCCTGTCAAAACCTTCAAAACGATAAAAAGTTCCTAACTTTATAAATCAAACAGATGAACTAAAAAAAAACATAAAATCCTCTAAAACCCTCACCCAAATCATATATTAACACAAACAATAAAACACTCAAAGCAAAACTTCATATGGAGACAGAAACCAATAGCACTCACCTTTATCAAGAGGGACAGGAAAAAAAAAGGTTTTCTTTTTCTTTTCTTTGCTGGAGATTGAGTTTGAGGAGACTTTAATAGTTAATACTATTTTATTATTAAAATGGAAAATAAGAAGAAAAGTTCAACTGGAAGATTCTGGATGGATGTGGCTTCCTTTACCTAAACTTACCTTGTAGATTTTCCCTGTTAAACAATGTACAGGATTTACTCTTTTGCATGTGATCTCTTGGGCTGGGCCTTGAGAATTGGTTAACATCATCCAGCCTGATATTCCTGTGTAGAGCTTTTACAAGGCTTATGAATTATACTTTTTTTGGTATGTCCGAAAAATAGAGAACTCAGAAGTCGGAACTCCAGCCAATGGGCTTCCAGTGTTATATAGGCAAGGATCTCTCTCTCTCTCTCTCTCCTTCCAAGGCTTATGAATTATAATTTTTTTATTATCTCAATTAGAGTTGTATTTAGAAATAAGATTTTGATTTTCAAACGTAAAGTCAAGGATGGAATACTGCAAAAAATCACGAAATAACTAGTTTAAAGGAGGTCAAATTTAAAATTAGAAGTTAAAAAACAACTTGTTCTATAGTGCATACCTTCTTTTTTTGGAATGCATTTTATTTTGACAATGATAAATATCTTTGAATTAACTTATGAGCTTAGATTGAATCATTTTCTCATAACAATTTTAAAACACACACCTCCCATATTAATTTAATACATTAAAAAATAGCAACTTTTTAAATGTTAATTTGGTAGTAAAGTTGTTAATTCCATTCCAGTTAGCTATTATAATTAACGTTGTATTTGTTTTGGGATTTGAAGAGACCTCACTCCTTTAGGTATTTTTTTGCAGGCTCGGGTTAAATGAGTAAAACTTTGATTGTTCTAGACTCTTACAAGGTGAGCACGTCCTAACTCGAACCTGAAATCTGCAAGACATATCTCAAACTATTTATCACTACGCCACTCCCACCCTAGGGGAAGTATTTTTGTTATTGATACAATGAATTTTGATTTCAGTATTACACATGGAGATTTTTTATTGTATATATAGAATACAAAATTAATTTTGTCTCATTTTTAGACATCTTAATAGCAGGTAAGAATTCAGCTTCAATGTATTAGTGCAGGAAATAAGTTATAAATAGAAATAAAAAAGAAGAGTGTGATGTTGGGTTTATTAAACTAGAAGGGCTAAATAATTATTTTGCTTGGAATATAAGGACTAGAAAATAATATAGATAGAAATACAATAATCTTGTTCTACCATGAAACATGTAAGCATGATGTGGAGACAGATACTTAGCATTGAAATATTAATATACCTATCCTATAAGGACAAATGTATAGTTTACCTTTTCATTTGTCTAATTAAACAGTTGATAGTGTAATAAAAAAAAGTATTTTTTATTTGAAAATATATAAAAATAATATATTTTTTAAAAAATTATTTTTAACATTAATACATTAAAACAATTGAAAAATATAAAAAAAAGTTAATTTTTTAGAAAACACAATATCTACCATGTTTGGGAACATGGACTAAAATAACTATTTTGGGATGCCCAGCTTCAATTATGACGTACAGTTCCTCTTTTCTTTTTTTAAAGAATGACAATACTAATCTCTGATGTTTTTTTTTTTTCATTTTTTTCATTTAAAAAGATTTAATTATAACTTTAGTATAATATAATAAAATAATTAATTAGTTCTTGTAGTTTCACACTGCATATTTAATCTATGCAAATTGAATCTATTACAACTTATTCTTTTAATAGATTTCACATTATTTATCAATTTTCTGTTTTTTATATATATAGAAAAAGGGAGGAAAAAAATAAGATACGAGGAGAGAATAAGATTAGAAATTTTGATTAAAAAAGTAATTTTGAACTAAAAACTGAGAATTTTCAATGGTGATCAAGTTATCATTTTATAACCTCTTATTTGTACAACAGAAATCAATTAGTTAGTTTTTTTATTATAGTGAAATGATAAAACTTATTGCAGTTCGGCCAGCAATGGATCCTCCAATGTTTCCAATCACACACCTATACGATATGTGAATCATGCATCTTTCGTGATGGCATCAAGTGATTCTACCAATTATTAAAATTAAAAATTGAGAAAAAAAATAAAACTTTAAACGCAACGAGATTTCCATTTACCAACCATAACAAATATATCTAGATATTGAAAAATCTTTCTCATGGTGTGGGACGATTTATAAAGCTTCTGCAATGGTAACCTTTGAAACCAGCACCCACAAGACAGGCTCCCCCCCTGCCTCACTATCTCAGTAAACACTCTGCCTTGGGAGATTCTTCAACAAAATTGTCAATTTTAATTTCTCTACTGGTATCAACGGTTTAGAATAATACTTTTCCAGCTTGATCAAATGATGTGATTTGCTCCGGAGATGATGAATGCGGGCAACAAGCTTTTTGAAGCTCACTGTACCTCTTCAAATCAAAATTGTAGAGTTTCAGGAGCTGCTTCTGCTTGGCTGTAAACCTGCTCAGATAGAACCCCTGAAAAGAAGGCTCCTTTGATGTCCTGAGGAAGAAGGCATAGCTTGCCATGAAATAAATTGACGTCAAATAAAAGCAGACCGGCTCCATGACATCCCATGTAAGTTCCCAGAATGTCAGCCTCATGAAACCAGCTGTCTGAATAACTAAGAAAACAAGGCCACCCCATAGTTCCCGGCGAACAAGAGTCCTGGCCTTCTGATCAATTGCAGCTTTCTGTTTCTCCATTTCTTGCAGCTCCTTTCTTCTTGGATCACCGGGGCTGGCTGCCGGGAATGGAATTAGGCCTCCGATTGCTTTCAATACCTGTATTTAACAGATATTGAAAAGAATCGTCTGTGTAAAAGACAACTACTCTACTAGACTAAGCATATTAATTTTGTTAGTGGATTAACAAGGTTATGATTAAAGGGAGTACGAATCAATCTCCCACGAAAGATATCAGTAAATCAATATCAAACTAATAATCACTGACCAGCAGGGTTGGTTACCCTTGAATTCAGATTGCCAGTCCAAGAAACAAAAAATTATAAAAAACTCGTTTGAAAAAGCGTAATAATCAGCATAGAAACAAAGAGTCAGAAAACAGCTTGGTCATTATGTTAGGAATATTCATCATCTACACCTTGTCAGCTACAGCCTGGCAGCTGACCTGTTTACCAGACCATGCTAGCTACTTTTTCAAAAACACCTGATCATAAAAGGGAAAAAAGAACACGAATTCTTATCCTCCCAACGTTTTTCTTTCCTTCATTTTTCTGTCACTTGACATTTCTGTTATTAAAAAACAAAAAACAACTCCTGTGTCAAGTTATATCTTTTATTTTTCAGCTAAAGAAACTTTCTTGGTAAATTCATGTCGATTTGTTAAATAATATCACTGATTCTAAAGTTCATGTCAAGATCATTATGAATTAAAAGCTCTGATCATCGAGTAAAGAACCCTAATTCCACCACCACCATTTTTAGACATCTAAATTTAACTCAAGCCAACCCAATTAAATTAACATTTCCTCCATCAACAACCAGCTAAATGTCCATCTCTCTCACTGTTTTTCTTCTCTTTTTTTTATATTCCCACTAAAAAAATAAATTACCCACTTCAATTTTTTTTCCACTCACAATTTCTCTCTATCTTATTTTAGTTATTTTAAATAGATAATCTTTTTTTCTTTCGGGAATATCTAAATGCACCACAAGTGTGAATCAAATCTTGTCACTGAAGAAACTGAATGGCCCTTAGATCTGGAGTGAAACAACAAAAGTTTCATTTTCCTGCCGAAAGAAAACACAAAAATGTGTATAAAGAACATATCAGTTTTCAGCTTTCCAGAAGTTAAAGAAAATACCAAAACAAATTGTATTTATCTGTTAAATAAAGGTTAAATTGCACTCAATTTAACCTTCACAGAATCATTATTGTCACTTTTAAATCCGTAAAACAAATTTAACATTATAAATTAATTAAAGTGCTAAATAAACAATAAAAAGTTGAGATTTTTACCTGCTCTGGGTTTAGCAGAACAAGATTTCCAAGGATAACAACAGTCCCAGATTCATCAAGACTCCTAGCTACCAGAATACCATTCTCAGGATCCGAACAACTCTCACAGCACACCCCAACAAACTCCGTATAACTAATCCACGTTTTCTCCATCTCTCTCAGCCTTAATTTAACCCCCTCCAACTGAGCCGCATTCAACAACTTCCTGGCAACCTCCACCGTCAACCCCTCCTCGGCCGCCACTTCGGGAGGCGGGGTCAGACCATCCAACCGGATCCTATCCCTCATGATGTCAAAACCCCGAATTTTATCAATCAAACCCTCTCCAATCGGCAGTTGCCGTAGCTCAGGCGATAAAATGGCAGGTTTGTGAAATAATCGTCGGATAGTGCCGGATTCTCCAGGGCGATCGGGTCTGATGAGGGGTTGACCGGCATGTTGGAGGATTCGGGTTTGGAACGAAGAGAAGATGCGGCAATTGGTCACGTATTGGTTGGATATTTTGGAGAAAGCAAAGAGACGCGCTGCTATGGATTTGTTTAGCGACATTGTTGTAATAGAAATGGAAACCTGAAAAAGAAACGAAAGTGAAAACGGGACGGGAGGTTTTGCCCTACGGCGGCGCTCTACAAAATTGGATGCATTTGGTATTGTTTTGCAGTGAAATGGGAAAGGGAAGATGTGGCGTTTTATATAGTTGTCAGGATGAGGGAGGTCAGGAGAAGTTGAACATATCGTGTTTTCTTGAGAGGTCACGCTAATTTGATTATTACCACAACGAAAACATTTTTTTCAAAGATAAAAATGTGTATTTTATGTTGTGATAATTTTATAGTTGTTTTTTAAAAAAATAGGTTGAGAAAAATATTTGTAATTATAATTTAAAAAATATATTTGTCTAAAACATTTATGATATTTTAAAAATAAAATAAAAAATCTTCATGAATAAAACAAATATTATGTTCATTTCTATAAAATCAAAATTTAAAACTTAATTATAAGTAAAGTTCAATTAAAAAATAGAGGTTATTTAACCAAATGAATTTTCTTTTATTTTTTGTTGGTTGGGAAAAAAACAAAAACAACCATAATACTAAATTATCTAAGTGTGTTTTGATAATGCGGTGTCTAATGTTTTTGTAAAAGTAGTTTTTAGAAAGAAAAAAAAGATTAAAATATAATTATATATATTAACACATCAAAAACATAAAATTAGTGTATTTTAATATGAAAAACACTTTAAAAAATAAATTGAATCTTATTATCAAACAAATTCTAAGTATATATTATACATCTAACTATGATAGGTATTTTGATTTAGTTCATGTTACGAATTAATACAAGCTTCTTTCAAAGTTTAATATGTATTCTATGGATGTTTTGTAGTGCGTGTACAACGTTTAAATCATCACTCTTTAGATGAAAACAAAGTAAATATATTTCTTTGACCTTCTCCCGCTCTTTTGAGATATATTCGCTTCGATAAATTGAGAGGTTGAGTACACGGGAGGATAAATATCGTGACCCTTGCCACCGTACACGTGGTTGGACATTTTGGTAGACTGTAAACACCGGCAAGCACCGTCTCCTCATCAGAAATCTACACCTACAGAAGGCTGAAAACTTTAAAGAGGTACGAGAAATATCATGGGGTCTTGATTAACCAGCGTACACGTGGTTGGCTAATTCGTAAGAAATTTACAAATGGAAGGCTGAAAACTGTTGAGAGGATGATGTTGACTTAAAACTGAAGTGGCACGATCATAGTGAACACGTGTAAGAGGGAGGAGGAATCGTAATCTGATAAATATAAAAGCTAAAATAGACTTGATTACATGGGATAAGAAGGGTGGAAAATTGGAATTAGACAGCTCAGGTTACTGGAGAAGGGGTGGGTCGACAGGGTCTGATTGCGTCCACGCAAACGTGTCACCACATATCTTGGATGAACATGTCGAAGAACATACTCTTTCTTCACGTAAATTTCTCTTACTTTTGAGAAGGTTGTCAATACAGTTGTTTTCGTATGCAATACTGATATATCTTATTTTAATTTAAAAACTAAAATAAATTAAAATAGATTTCATTTCATTTTCATTTTGTAAACTGCAACATTTCATTATGGTTGTTGTGTTGTCTAATAGTATTATTTTTTGTTCTTTTTTTAAAAATATCTTTTACTTTAACTGATGTGTTAGAATAAAATATTAATATAAATTTCCTTATATATTGTTATATTTCATATTAAAATCTTAAGTCAATCAAAATTTAAAAAGACTTTATGAGTCTGTCAATGGTGATTTTATAATATTATTTCAAAATATTAATTTTTGTATCTTTTTTAAGATTGATTTTTTTTCAATTTGATCATTGAATAATAGGTTTATTGAGAATTGAGTTTTATAATTTTAATTATTTATTTTATTTGGAATTTTTATAGTCTCATAACCTAGATCATGGATATAAAAATTTAGCCTGAACTGATTCAATATGTTGTCATCTCAATATTTTTTTTAAAAAAAACATTTAATCCTAATTTTCTTATATCAAACTATATTTTTACAAGCTGTCTATCTTGTCTTTAGACTCATTGAATCAATCGAGTCATATCGGTTCAATTCTTATTTTTTTTACTTGTGTTTGAAATTTGAATTATATTTTCAAATTTAATTTTGAATTTAAATTAAATTTATGTTTGTTAAATTAATCATTTGAATTATATATATAATATGACTCATTCACTCGAGATCCAATCATATATTGGATAATTGGGGAAAAAATATTATTATAGCCAAATTATTTTGGATTTTTTTAATATATAAGAAAATTAAAGATTAAATTAATTTGAGTAAATTCAAGATTAATATTCTAACTTGCAATGACGTCATAGGTTGACTTAACTTTCAAGTAACTATAATGTATTTAAGAAGAAAAAAACTAGTTGGCACCAGGGGAAGGGGTGACAGTTTCATGTTTTGCTAGCTTTTTAAAATGATTCTAACCCCACCCAACGAGAATTGCCAAGAAACAAAAGTGTAAGCACAGTTTCAGCAATAATTTTAGCGGATTGTAAGAATTTGCTTTTACCTATGAACCCATCCTAGTTACAGGAGAGGAAGTGACGGGACTGCTGTTTTCTTTCCACCTGGAACAGTCTTTTTCAAAGGGTAAAATCTCACCCCCAAAAACTCATCTGCCACACTGGTATTCCTGCACAAACCCTAGTGGAAACGTTGGCCCACCAGCATTTTGAGGCACCATAATGGAATTCACACCAAGGATTCCTCAAGCAGACATCAATCAATAATTATTATTATTATTATTATTATTTTAACGGTAGATGTCTGCTAAATTACCTTATCAATCAATAAGTATTGCTCCAATTGGTGATGTTAGAACATGTGATTTGGTTCCCATTTGTCTTTGACTGATGTGGAATGTGAGGTGAGCAAAGTTTCTTCTTTTTTTTAATGAGAAAAAACATCTTGTCCATGTAAAGCTGAGGATTGGAATCAAGGTGCCCAGGCCCCAAAGTCTTACGCTTGCACCCATTCATATTTACACTCAAATCACAAATAAAGCAGCATTATATTTGTGGATGTATGTGGCCAAAGATAAGAGAGGACAAGGCAGTGCAGCAACGGCAACGCATAAGATCTTGGTTACATTTTTCACATCATACTCGAGGAGAAATCAACTTCTCAATTCGGAGGACTAATCCAACCTAGATCGAGTATGTGATGCTTATTATCTTGTCAATATACAACGCATTGGGAGAAGGAACACAAGTCATTTGGATGTTGCTGCTAAATTCATTATATGGTTTGAGCATACTAAACTTAAAGAAAATAACTTTGATGAAGTAGATTACATAATTAGAGATCTTACTTGTGTTTCTACAATATAAGATAATTCTATAGTTTATTATTTTTAATATTGTATTTTTTATCTTTTAGAAAGAGATAATTGGTTGTTTATTTTGAACTGCATTATTATATAGTTAAAGTTTTAATTACATTATATACATGTATTTGATAATATCTGTTACCTAGTTAATTGAAACTAATAACTATAATTTTGCACTCATTTAAATTTTAATAATAATTAAACTATTCAAATGGAAATTAATTAAGTGTTTACCATTCTTTTCGTTTTTGCTGTATGTGTTGGATTATTATTTGTTTCATTTAGAATGGAGTGACAATATATGTCATTTAGGTTGTACAATATACTAATAATTGTTATCGGTGTCAATAGCATTTAATATGGTTGCATCTAAGAGTATTATTGCTAATTTAAATCGTGGAAACAAACTAAATGAGAAGAATTTCAATACTTGGTGTCATAAGATTGAGTATCTCCTGGAAGAGCTAGAAATGCTAGAAACAATCACAAAACTGATGGTTGAACCTGAGCAAGGAAACAATCAGCTTTATAAACGCAAGGATCATGAAGCTCGCATTTCGATGTTGAAGAACATGAGAAATGATATAATGTTGCATTTTGAAAGGCATCGTTCAGCTTAAACTGTTTAGGGCGCTATAAAGATTCAGTATGGAGGAACCTCCACTACTAGACTTTGACAGTTAACCCTAAAACTTGATGGTTATAAGAAGCGCTAAAATCAGACATGCAACAACATCTTCAGCCAAGTTAAAAGGCAAGTTAATGATTTTGATGAAGTTGTAGATGATCTTTCATCTGATGATGATTGGATAACTGAAGGGGAAGAACATGATGGTTCATCAAACATTGATTTACTTGGTGTTATTGATGGTGCAAGACGAAGAAAAAATGGAAAAGAAGAAGAAAGTGATGAAAAAACTCTTAATGATGTTGAAATGGATACTGATGGTATTAAAGATTATTTTGAGATTCAGAATGATGTCAATCCAAATAATTCAAAGAGCTTGGAGTTAAGTATTGCTAACAATTCTAATGTTGAAGTTGGAGCTAGTAGTAGTAATAATATTTACAACATCGGTATTGGTATTAGTAGTAGTAGTAGTAGTAGTAGTAGTAATCCTTTCGATACTAATGATTTTGATGAATGTCTTATAAATAATGAGGAAGATGAAGGTAATGAGGTTGGATTTAGTTTACATGGCACGCCAAAAAAGTGTTTGTTTTAAATTTATTACTTTTTACCTAATGAAATTCTATGGGCTTAATTATTTTGTATTGTATTTTTAAGTTATTTAAAATCATGTATGAATCTTAACTAATGAAGTTTTATGTACATAATTGTATTTTTAAATGTTTTACTTATGATTTTAAGATTTTTCTACGAATATATTTTACTTATGATTTTACGATTCTAATTTATATTATATTTATGTGTCGTGTAAAAAAAAAACAATTTTGACAACCTTGACTTAAACTAAGAGATTGCCACATTTTTTCCAACGTAATAGCACCAAACTCATAACTTAATGGTCTGTATATTCCAAAGCTTCACAAAACCGCCATATATCATTTAGGAACTGCTAAAGATGCTCTAAACTTTCATCCCAATAAAGGTATAAGTGTCAACTTCATGAATTTATTCAAAGTCACATTGATTCTTTTAACAATGTAGGATGATGATGGTATATCTTTATCCCTTCTTCTATCTCTCTATAGTAAGCTCTATTTAGGTTTGCATAACCTGGCTTAAACTGTTGAAGCATTATAACAAGTTAAAGGTCTAACACACTTCTACCTATTTCATCAACCATAATTTTCTTTTTATAACTTTTGAGGATCCTCTTGTACTGGTAGAGGTGCCTTCTCAATATGTTGAGGTGCAGATGTATCGGCCATTTTCCTTTATCTTACAATCTTCAACCATATAATAGGGATGTTATCCTAAATGTCACCTATTTTAATAATACAAGTTATTTGTTTATTCCTCAGCATTTTCAATAAGAAGCAAAAACACTTAAGTCATGTTAGAACAATAACATATAAAAAATTTAACCTATATAAACAAAATTGAGTTTAACTCAATGTCATAACCCAATTTTAGGTTATTCCCTAAATCTATCCAAAAATAACAAAAATAAAATAAAAGGGGCTGGTGTTGGCAGAAAAATCAAGGTGAAAATTTTAGACATTTTTGATTGCTCGATCGTACCTCTTTGTGCCCAAAAATGAAGAAAAAATCAGATTCAATGCTAAAGTAATTTATTATCGGATAAATCTGCGTAAAAATTAAGTCAAAGGATATAATGATATTTTTATGGGCCAGTTTGATTTAATCGTTGGCCAATTTAAAACTGTAATTATATTTAAGAATTAATATAGGGTCCAATTGAAGGATTTAATTATATGCAAGGACTTGATTATACTTTAAATTGGTCAAATTAATTTTATTAGGGGCTTAATCGATGAAAAATCAAGTTCTTAAGCTTAATTAGGGTTTAATTGAGAAGATTGGAATTTTTGGAGAATGATTTGAATTTTTCCAAGCTAATTATGTGAAATTAGGGGCCAAATTGAACAAATTGAGAGTCTAATTGTCGATTGACGGTCAAATTGCACAAATCAAAAATCAAGGACTAAAATAAAAAAAAAAAAGGGTGTGCAAAGTCAAGGATGATATTGAAATTCTACGGGGTATAATTGCACAAGATCATAAGTTTAAATCCAATTGGGGGTGCAATTAGAACAATTACAAATTGAGGGACCAAACTGTACTTACACCTCCCAAAGCAACAGAGAGTGCACACCATTGCCTGCCCCGCTGCACCACCGCAGACAAGCCACCTGCATGTCGCCAACAACCATGCTTTTAGGCATGCTGCAGCAGGAGGTAACCCAACGGTTACCTCCTGCGCCTACAAATATTGCATCCATGCACGACGAACGGGGGAGAAAAAAGAAGGAGGAGAAAGTATTTTACGTAGAGAGGAGAGAGCAGAACAGAGAGAATTGACGGACAGAGAGGAGAGAATTGAAAAAACAAAGGAGGGAATTCAAAAAGCAAAGGAGAGAAAAATTTACAAACAGAATAGAAAATTTACGTAAAAGTCAACTTGTCTTCTTCCTCACCAGCTCCGGCGACGACAACCTTTCACTCTCCCTCTCGGTCAGCAGCCCCTCCTTCTCACTCTCCCTCTCGATCGGCAACCTCTTCCTCTCTCTCTCTCTCTCTTTAAAACCATACAACTAACGTCTCTCTCTCTCCTCAAAGACTTGACAGCAGACCACCCAGCTCCACCCTTATCATCGTCGGCAGCCTCACCTCCCAGTCGTGGCCTCCGACGAGGCAGCAGAGCACTAACCCGCGACAGCAATGTAAACCTGTCACCTTTCAACGCCCACTCCAGCCACCACAAAACCACCATTTACAACGCCACCATGACAGGGAGAACCACTTCGACCTCCTCTACCCAACGGTATTAACAGGTACGTCATTTGTCACACTCCAAAAACTCCCCTTTACTATAGCCATCCTGGGCTGGCTAAGCCGGGGATAAGGCCTAGCCAGCCCATTAAAATGGGTTGGCCGTTTGGCCCACCCGAGGCTGGCAATCCAGCCCCAAATGATGGGCCTCTCGGCCCATCAAGATTAGGCAACCAGGCCATAAAAAAATACAAAAAATACAAAATTTTAATAAAAAATATTTTTATTTTACCCAAGCTGAAGGCAAACTAGGGGTGTTAAAACCTTCTCTTTACTCAACCAGTTCCTTGCCTTAGAATCTCTGAAAGACCAGTTTAGATTTCCTAGTAATCATAATACTAGGTGGCGACTCTCTTTTTCACAAAAATAAAGATAAAATCCCGACATAAATAACCTCGCACATGGGGAGAGTTGCCGCGACGTCACACTCTCGCGGAGGGTGCGATACTCAACATGATGGCATAACTAACCTCATAATATAAATTAATTATTTATCTTAATACAAAAGTTAATATAAATATCATAATTGTGAAACACTACCTATACATAATGGAAAAGTACTAATTACAATAAAAGAACATGTTCTAAAGGTCTTACAAAACAACATGCTATCAAGCTATAAGCCTTATGTTCTTACAAGAGATGAATAATGAGAGGGTGAGTTCAACAACTTAATGAATAGGTAACGTTCAATATACATACACAAGGTAATACATGTTGGCACACAATATGACTTTATGTTCTTAAAAGAAAGTTTCACAAATAAGTCATAACAAGAATAACATATGGTTCATGGATGGTTTCAGTAAAACTTGATTTGAAAGAAATTTAATTTTGATATATAAAATTTAGATTTTAATATATGAAAATTAGTCCAAAAGAAAATATCTTTGTGCTATAAATAACTTTTTGAATTGAAAAAAGTCATCTTGTTTGAATATAATAATGATCAATTTGCTTTTAAATGTGTATTTGGTAGTGTAATATATGATGCTTTTGTAAAAATATATTTTAATTAAAAATATATTAAAATAGTATTATGTTTAGATTTATTTATTTTGATTTTTTATATCAACCCATTAAAATAATTGAAAAGCACCTAAAAATCATTAATTTAGTTTTTTTTTAAATACCTTAAAAATCCTGTGAAACAAATTATCAAATGAAGATTATCAATGAAGTTTAAGTTCCAATGTCAATTGCAATTAGAGTACTTTCTACAAGTTTGATTCCTCGCGCAAACAATTTTTTTCTAACACAAAATAGTAGGGGCATTATTAATATTTTTTTTATCATCAGTAAAAAATTTAATAAAATAAATAAAGAACTATATTTATCATCTTTTTTTTTTCCATCTCTCTCTCATGTTTGATTCAACCCTTTTTCTTCTTTAACCTCACCAAACTTCACGAGAATCATACGTCAGTTCAGCAGAAAACACGGGTGGAGGGCTGTGCATGCAATCATAATTGAAGGCACAAAGACAACCTGCTTGCCTAGCTACCCAAACCCCAACCTGTTTGGCACTTACTAACTATCAAACTCACATCCAGATATGGGCAACGTGTGAGCAAAAACTTGGAATAATAATGCCGGTGCTTCTCTCACATATTTTAGGTTAAAGTATGATATTAAATTTTGAGAAATGATCAAACTCATAGATTGTTTAATTGTAAAAATAATTAAAAATCTTACTATGATATTTAAAGGCAAGAACTGAAAAGTGCATAATTAGAAGAAAATAATCTGGAAAAAAAAATACCTGAAGAATTGAAGAAAATTTAGGGTTGGAAAACCGAAAATCTTTAGAAAGAAAATCATCATAATCTAACTATATATATATATATAAATATAAACCTCTAAAATAACCACCTATTCAGTTAAAGGCTTGCTACAACAAAACTGAAGCTCAAAATAAAATAATATCAAATCAAATAACAAAACTAACTAAAAATTCAAATAATCTAAATCCAAAACATAAGTTAAAAAATCAATCTCCTTACTAATAAACAATGATTAGGCTATCTTCTACCATCAAAAATCATACATCTATGTGAACTATAATCGCTGGAGAAGAAAATGAATCCAAGCAGATGTGCTGTGGATATATAAAACCAAAACATACACCACCACAATGAACAACTAAGTTGTTCAGGAGTTGAAGCAGCACCAGCACATTTGTTCACAGAACAGCAGTAATATCACCGATAGGAAGGGATGGGATTATGATTTCACCCTATCATCATGTAGAAAAGAACTTGGAAAACATCAGCAAACGCAGTTCTGTCTTGCCTGTGTTTACGAAGTTGATAGAGAAACTCATAATACAGTTGACTGAGAAACTCGTAACACAAGCATACCAAAACGAGAACCCTATCTAAGTGGCAATTTGACTCTCCATAGCTGAGAGCAGCCATTACCCCTGCCACTCTCCTGTGCATGTACATGGTGCTGTCAGCTCGCCATACAATCTACTTACAGCATGCCTCAGTATACCTTTTCTTGGCGATGCCATCAGCATGAGAACGCTTGTCCATAATGGTGTCAAGATACCAAATGGCTGGCAAAAAGAAGGTTACAAATCTTTTCCCCCATGGGGACACTATTCTGATGATGATTATTAATCAGCAGTCCCTTCTTTTCCTTCCTAAATGTTTTTGCTTCACTAATTCTGCCGCTTCTTTCTAGACCAGCTAATAGAACATTGTAAGTACCTAAAGAAGGATGTATCCCTTCCCTTTTCATGTCTTCGTAAATCTGAAGTGCTTTTTGTGGACTACCAGCAGAGAAATATACGCTAACTAGAGCAGTATAAGTGGCAGTGCACTTCTGGGCTTCAGGCAATAAATCAAAAATCTTTACAGCACAAGTGGGCCTTTTAGCGCACCCAAGCCTATAAAATTAAGAGTGAAGCTTGATACACTCCAAGAGAATGCCCAGCCAGAGTCATTTTTTCAGCAATGTCCACAACCTTCAGAGATGTGTGTGATCTTATCGACATGCCTATCAAAGCAAGATATGATGTTCTTTCCAGTTGTATTCCCATTTTCATGCTGTATTCAAAGGCCAACAAAGCACCATCAGGTCTTTGTTGATCACAGTTTCTTTCAATGATGGTTGCAACAATCCAAGAATCCAGTAGTATATTCTTATCCATTGTACCAGCAAGCAAACGGTCAACTGCTACGAGATTGTGCTTTCTCAAGAGTATCAGTACAAGACCTCTATCTAAATCATCATCAGCAACAGTTTTCATAGTCTCCAAAGCATCCACATCACCAAATGATTCAGTATCAATATGAGGATTAACTTTCCTGAGGAGAGCATCACTCTCACCAGCATCTTTTAGAGTTTTGAGTGCTTCCATATATATAGGGTAGCGAAGAACGAGATGATTTTGTTTCATATATTGAAGAATCTGGGTCATTGTCATTGTCTCCCCTGCTTTGCAACACCTCTCAACCAAAATATTGCATGCAGCTTTATCAGGTTGTACCCCTGCTTCTTGCATTTTGCTAAAAATTTCTAGGGTTTCTTGGTATTTGCCTGGAAACCATCACAAAATTGAAATTAAACTCCTAAAAATACAATACTCCAACAAAATATAGCCCAATACTGGAAAAGCAATGCATGGTAAAAGTTGTAAGTTTAAAGCACCAGTAACGAAATGCTAACATGAAAGACCATCTCCTGAACTGCTAAAAAACTATTGAATTTGTTCTGAACTGACATTCCATATTTTTATCCTACAGTTTTGTTTTTTGGTAATCACGTGTGGTGTGGCCAGCGCAGGTCATGCCTTGCATCACCCACATTAGCTTTCTCCATTAGTTCAGTGTTGTAAAGTAACAGAAATACTTGTTGAGGAGGCACAATCAATTGTCTAGAAGTTGAGGTTAATTTCAAAACATCACTAAAGTTCATGGGAGATTCTTTTTAGACCATAACAAAAATTTCACAAACTTTCATCAAGCTTATTTAAGCTTTTGCCATGGCAGACTTATTGTTCGATCATCGAATGAAAGCAAGTCACAAGCCTCAAACGCAAAATAAATATCTTCAAAGCATCAACAATTATACTGATTTTTGCACAAAACATCATAATTGACCAAAACTAGATTCAAAGTTTTCCATCTAAAGAAGCCTTCATATAATCAAACCCACCATCCAGAAAAACAACACTCACGCGGACAAAAAAACAAACACAAAGGGCGCAATTAAATCTCACTCACCAGAAACAACAAGATGCTCCATTAAAACAGTATACGTGTGACAATTTGGAGAAATCCCAGATTCAAGCATCTCCTTATAAACACCAATACCCTCTTTCACTCTCTTATTATCGAGCAAAACCTTTAGATAAGCCGTATACGAAACAACAGTAGGAAAACACCTATTTTCTCTCATTTCTTTCCAAATTTCCACTGCTCCGTCAACATCACCAGACTTTGAAACCCAATTCAAGATTGAAGTATAGGTAACAACATCAATTTTTAACCCCATTTCTTGCATTTTCTTGAATACATATTTCATCGATTCAATCCTTCCAGCTTCTCCAAAAATATCGAGCATGGTTGTGTAAGTAAACTGGTCATGTTTAAACCGTTTCAACTTTGAAGCCCAGCTAAAAAAAAGCCAGGCCTTTTCCATTGGTGGATGGGTTTTAAGTATTTGATTGACTGTAAAAGAATCCCATTTGATATTTAGTTTTGCTAGCTCTTCTTGTGCCGAGTCCCATGTTGAGTATTTCAAGATATTGTATATGTTTGAGATGATGTTCCTCATGTAAGTTTTTTGGGGCTCTATTACATTTGACAATGGTGACTTGGGATTTGGGTTTCTTGATTTTCTGGTGAAAAATCTGGTGAAATTTTGAGGTTTGGATTGGTGAAAACATTTTATGGGAATCTTGAAATAGTGAGATGGGAAAATTGTGTTGATAGATTGAGACAACAATTTTTTTGTGAGAAATGTCTGGGGAGTTTTGAATGGCAACATAAATAAATATTTACGAGGATCCAAACTCTACATGGGAAACGAACGCCAGAGCTCGGTCTGTGGAGGAAATTTAGAAAAGAGAAGAAGCGCGCGGATTTAAGAGTGGTGGTGGTGTTAGCATGGGCCAGATGAGAAGGCTGCACCTGTCCGCAGGAAAAAAAAAACTAGATGAGTGAAAACAGGTTTTTTAAGTTTTAACTTTTAATGTCTATGGGAATATTTGTTTTTTTATTTTTTTAAAAAAATATATATTAAAATAATATTTTTTTTATTTTTTAAAAATTATTTTTGACATCAATATATAAAAATGATCTAAAAACATTTTTTTTATTTAAAATAAAAAAAAATCAATTTTTTTTTAAAAAAATATTTTTGAAACTCAATGTCAAATACCTGATTAAAGATGATTAAAGATAAGCTGGTGGTGCAATTAAAAGTTTTTTTAGTTATTTTATTTTAAGATTTAACAAAGAAAAAAATCAAAAAATAGTATATTGTTTTCTTAGGTTTTTATTTGGACTTTAATCAAGTATTTCTTTTTAACCAAGTCTTTTTTTTTATTTCACCAAAACAAAATCAGACTAAAAATTTAACTGAACTGGAAAATATAAAGTTTTTGTATAGAATATTTTTTTAATTTGAACAGGTTCATTTCAATTTTATTTTACCAGTTTTAATCTTAGAAAACCGGAATGGATCGGATTTTTATAAATATTCTATTTAGTTTAATTAGTTTTTTTATGTTTATTTTTTTCAATTTTCTTGATTTAATTAGTTTTTCAAATTTTTTGTTTACCAACACTTAAATCTGACAAGGCTAGCATCTGTTCTTTGTTATAAAACCGTGGTGGCATCAAAGATACGAAAACTTCTTTCATTAGTTTTAGAAGAGAAAAAAAAAGAAGATTTTATTGTGGATAGATATTAGTATTCTAAGGAGGGTTTGCGGCGGTGGAATAAGGTAAAAGGTCAACAACTCCTTGCCTTGTAAGAGAGACCAGCCTTTGGTTCTCTCTTACACACCCATGTAACCTCAAGACTAAAGACTAACTACTAAGTGTTATTTTAAGAGCTCAAAATAAAAATATATTATTATTTTAACATGTTTGCTTAATGTTTTTAAGCTTCAATAGGAAAGCTATTTTGGTTGCTAAAATAATAGCCACTCATGCAGAGAAGGCAAAATTTTGAGGCCACCTTCTATATATATATTAGAAAATAATGTAATTATATTAAAAATATTTATTTTTGTTTTTATTTAAAAATACCTCAACAAGAGAGTAAAAAATTATATAAAAAATTAATAATTATATTGATGGAGGGTTTTTTAAAAGCAATTATTTAATTATATAACTTATTCTTATTAATTGCATAGTTAAACTACATACAAAATAATTGTACTATATTTTAAATAATATAAAAAAATGATTTTTTACCATTGGAGCACGCATCAATAAAAAAAAAGTCATATATACTATTCAAAAAACCATTTTAAAAATTTGGCTCTCCAAAATAGCTCTTGTCATTGACAAAATTGATTATGTTAGCCACACCAAAATTAAGCATTAAAGGTTTCCAAAACCTATAAAAATAACTTATTTTATAAATTATCCAGGCCTATAATTTTATAAGAAGTTTTGAGGTTTTCACTGAATAATTAATAGATTTTATTAGTTATTCCATATGCCTACTTAAAAAATAATAAAGTCAGGTTGGAGAAAACAAATTTAAGTTGAGATATTTTTATTATTTTGGGTTTCGTTGCAGGTTTTATTTTCTGTTTTCTTTTTTTTTCAAGATAAACATATAAAAAATAAAAGGCACAAGTGACTAAACCTGATCTCAGTTTCTCCACTCACGACTCATCACCAACAATGTTTCTCCACAAGTCAAGTCTACTAACAAGACTCACGATTTGACATTCCTCCAACCAACTCATTCTCTCCACCAATGGATTCCAATTCCCAGTGCTCTTCACAACTCATTTGTCTTCTTTTTTTCCACTACCTTAAAATGATTCATTGTAAATGACTATAATAACCTTATGAATAAAGGAAGGATTATGTGGATTAATTTTCAATATTGTGAGGAAGACTTTGATGGGAATAAAAATCCCAGCAGCATTTCACCGAGGAAAACACTTGTTGGATATTAATTATTATATATATTATATTGAAACACGACACTCAACAAAGTCGTTGTAGTATAGTGGTAAGTATTCCCGCCTGTCACGCGGGTGACCCGGGTTCGATCCCCGGCAACGGCGCTTTTTTTTTTTCCACATACGTGCCCTTGCTACTCCTAGAAAAACTTCATGTACGGATTTGATAGAGAAATTAACTATATTTTCCACACTTCTTCCCTGATCCCAGCAAAGATTTTGAGCCAACGAATTCCAATCTAAAGCAGAAACTATATTGAATGCACTACTACTTTCCATCAATGCAGATGCCTCAAAATCTATGAAGCCATTTCTTCATCTAGACACAATAACCAGGAGAGAATTACGTTCTGAAATATAATTTGTGTTCTCTTTGCTTTGCAGTTCTTAAAACACACTGAATAGCACAAGACACAAATGATACATCATTCTTGTTTTATGAGCAATGAAAACTTAAGCACGGGGAGAAAACTTAAGCACGGGGAGAAAACTAAGCTGTCCCTACTGCTATTAATCTGAATCGCAATGTTGTTACAACCTCTCTGGGAAAACATTGATGCAATAAGCTTTCTTTGAAAACTGTAGAGAGATCTAGCTTTACACATACACCAGGCAACCGGGAAACAATTGAAATACAAGATCAATTAGTTTTGCCTGTAAGCAATGTAATTAGCCAATGCAATCAACGGAGCCGCCTTCTGTTGATCAAATCCGGCGAGCAACTCCTTAGCGTCGTTAAGCAACTTCTCGGCAAATTCCCTAGACTTCTCAATCCCCATTAACTTTGGATAAGTTACTTTATCCGCAACCAGATCTTTCCCGGCGGTTTTCCCCAATTCTTGTGAAGATTTGGTAACATCAAGAATATCATCTACTACTTGAAACAGCAATCCAATGCTCCTCGCGTATCTCCTCAATTTCTCAACTTCCTCATCGGTCCCTCCACCTAATATAGCCCCTAAAACGACCGCGCCTTCCAATAACTTAGCAGTCTTATGAACATGAATATATTCAAGCTGTTCCAACCCCACTTCGGACAACCCTTCAGAACAAATATCCACAACTTGCCCAGCAACAAGTCCTTCAGCACCAATCGCTTTCGCCAATTCAGCAACTGCACGAACAATTCTAAGAGGCGAAACATTGAGTGTATACACTGCAATATATTCAAATGCAAATGCCAGCAAAGCATCCCCTGCCAAAACCGCAACATCCTCGCCAAAAACAATATGATTGGTGGGTTTTCCGCGGCGAAGATCATCATTATCCATACAAGGAAGATCATCGTGCATCAATGACATGGTATGGATCATTTCTACAGCACAAGCAGCAGGCATAGCCATGGATTCAAACCCACCAACAAGTTCGCAAGCAGCTAGACAAAGCATTGGCCTAACCCTCTTCCCACCAGCCAAAAGAGAGTAACGCATAGACTCATGGATTTTAGCCGGTTCCTTAAGAGAAACAGCAGTATCTAATGCTTTGTTAACAGAATTGGCTTTCTGTAGCATATAAGACTTGAAATCAAAAGTGGGTCTGTGTTGATCTTCTTGAGTAGTCTCTTCTTTTGTAAGAACTGCACAGATTGAAGACATGGGTTTTCTCTGTTTTCGATGTATTGAAGGGATTTGAAGGGTTTTATGGCCCGGGGAAAAGAAGTTTGACATGGGTCGGGATCTGGATCTTGTGTCTTTGTTGATGACTGAAGTTATCTGAACCCATGGACCCAGATTCACAGAAGTCATTTTTTCTTCTTTTTTTTTCTTTCGTGTGTGAGAGAGAGATTGTTGCAACTCTGTGAACGCGAGTTGATGAAACCAATGGGGGGTTTGCCTTGGTGGGTATCTATATAATTGTAATAAAAAACTGAAGTGCAAGTGTAAAACAGGTTAGGTTAGGTCTGAACAGTAGGGCTAAAGGTTGGCAATGAGACTTCATCTTAGCCATAGATGGAATAACATTTGAGTGTCCATAAATGAGTTTGACTTTCCTACAACAAGTACTGAGAAAACGAAGGAATCCAGAGAGAGAAATAGGAATCTAGAGAGGGATTGGAATTGGAAGTTTTGGACAGAGAGAGTGGGTGCAGGAACTGTTATGCTGAAGCTAAAACCAATGGAAATGATAAGTGTGGAAGATAGGATTTTGGATAGGATTGGATGGGTCTTACAGGACGTATTATCAGATTCTTTTCATAAGCTTGCGTGAATTGTCAGAATTTAAAACGTTTATGAAAGTAATAATTCAAGTTTTATGGAGTTTTTATTTATTTATTTTTTCAAAGTATCATAAGAAAATGTTAGTTGTGGTATATTAAAGGGTTTTTTTATGAATAATTATGTTAAAAATCAATTAGATTTTGGAATGGTTGTGTGAATAATTAATGAGCTATAGGAAATGAAATGGCATGGACAAAAGAACATGGGATTATGTTGAAATTTGCTTGCATTGTTGTGTAGAATTGTGTATTGAAATTACATTTAAAACAAATGAGTATACATGGGATAATGATTTAGTACCTGTTTGGAAGTGTGATTGAGTTGTTTTTAAAAATATTTTTCGTTCAGGAATACATTATAATAATATTTTATTATTTTTTAAAATTATTTTTTGTATCAGCATATGAAATTGATTTAAAATAAAATATGGAATGCTAAATTCAGCCTAGTTAAGAGATGAAAGAGAAGGGACTTTGAATACAATGTTGTGGTATATTAATATGGGTGGACTTGAACTAAAATAAGTTTAAATGATCCTCGAATAAGAAATTGAAAGGAGTGGCCTCAAAAATAAAAGGTAGGTTGTGTTCATGTACTTTTGTTTTTGAACTTGAATATAAAATGTTATTCTTACGATTTTGATATTATTTGATGCTTACAAGTAAGATCATGGCACGATGTTAGCCTAAATTATTTTAGGATAAATTATTTTACATAAAATATTATCTTAATATATTTATTTAACAAACAACCGATATTAAAATCAAAAATGAAATTGCTTTCCCAACGTATAATTTGTGGATTCAAAACATGTTCCACGAGAAAACCGGCCGGGACGTGTTTCATGTTCATAATCTGTCATTAACTTGATTTGACAAGGTAGACACGTTTATCGTGGAAGAGCTTGACCCGCAGCCGATGGCTTCAATGACAGCAGGTGTGAAGTACAGCACGTGTTTTCTGAAAAATTAAGTTTCAGGATCAACTATATAGAAAGAAAGAAAATTATTAGATTTGGCAAAAATCCCATAAAATTTAGAAATCAAGACCAATATTTGAGAGGATTTTATTGGGGGGCATATAAAAGTTACCTTAAAATAAAACTCATAATCTTTATACCAGAAGAACAAATGATGTTCCTCGTCAATTTCTTTTTTAATTATCTAGGAAACTTCTTTATCACTAAATAGAAAAAAGCATACGAACAATCTAGAGTTGTTTTTTTCTCTTTAATTCCTATTATATATATATATATATATATATATAGCCGTTTTCCATGCAATGTTAGGAATCAATTTCCTTCTGTATTGTCTATCAAAAAAAGGCAATCTTTTATATTCCCTTTAATCCCATTTGAATTATTTCTTAATTGATATTGGTGTATTAAAAATCCGGTTATGATGCATAGCTAATTAAGCTTACTACTTTTTTCCCTAACCACAAATTATACAAATCTAATAGTGATGTCATGAATTTGTTTAGGAAAGTAAATATATCTTAATTAATGTTGTTTTCTAGTTTTGTTTTTATTATGTATTGTAATGTTTTTCTAATTTTTTTTCTATTTGAAAGGAATATTTTTTCTATTAAGTATTATTAGGGATTTTCTTAAAAAAATTCTTTATATATAGGGTTGTGATAATCTTTTGGTAAGTGGAGAATCGAATGAATAAAATTAACTACTCTAAGAGTCTCATGTAATTACTATGATGTTCTTGATCTTTGAAGGTTTTGATTTGTAATAAATTTTATCAACGTTCACTCATATCAACATCTTTTGTTATTGGAATTTAACGATTCTTGGTGATTTTGGTTAGACGTTGTAAGAGACATGTACAAGAGGGGAAAAATGACAACGAATTAGTGTGTTGTTTCTATATATGTAAATTGTTGTCATTGAAAATTTTAATAGTAGGTATGATGAAGTGGTTTTTCCCATAAAAATATTGTGTTTGCACAAAATTATTAGAATTCCATGATGGGGTGGTCCCAACACAAAGAATGTTTATGAAGGACATTTGATGCAAGAGCTTTTTAGGAAAAAAAGTATTTTATTTTGTATTTTAGTGTTGTTCTAGTTTTCTTTTATTTGAAGGGAATAGTTTTCATAGTATATTTTTATTCAATATTAATAGGGTTATCTAGTTTTTTTCTCTATATAAAAGGTTGTAATAGCTTTTTTAACAAGTGAAGACAAGATAAATAAAATTAAATATTTTAAAATTATATCTTTTTGGTATTTAGTTTTGGCTTATAGGATTTAATTACCTTTTTGTAAGTTTCCCAAATAGATTTTTTTTTCCATTTGTTTATAATTTGAAAATAATCTTTTTACTTATTTGTTTATTTTAGTACAAACATAAATTGTGAACTTGGTTAAATACAAAGTAGAAATCTAGTGTTGAGGCTGAAAATACATAAATTGTTAATATTTTTTTCACATTTAAAACATTCGAAAACTCATTGAGAATCACATTTAAATTTATAGTGTACTGGATTGGATTATTAGAGAATTTAGATGATTAATGCCTCAATTTTGACTAGTGACTACTAAACAAATCAATTGAACTAAAAATTAAGAATTATAATATGTACGAACTTTCAACAAGATTTTGTTTTTACTTTCCATAATTAAATTGCTCCACTCATTTTTTTCCTTATTGAAAATTTCAAGTATTTCAGCTAGAAGCTTCATTATTCATTTCAAGATTAAGTGTTAAAAAAGCTCACGGGACAATGTCACAATGTTACTCCACTGTTCTAAAAACGATAGGTCAATTTGTCTACTACAAATACGAGTATCATGTATAAATGATGTCTACAAGAGCATATATATATATATATATATATATATATTATACAAATAGAGTAATTCAAAAGGAATAGAGTTAAAATAGAACAAAAAAAGTGTAAGATGTGTCTATAATTTTTTTTGAAAAAAATGTTATCTCAACAAAAGAGAAAATAATAAAAATTAAAAACTAAAACTAAAGGTATATATAGACAAAAATAGGAACTATTTAAGAACTATAAAAAATTAAAGGAATTAAAATAAAAAATTAAAAGTATAAGGGTGGAAAACAAAACCAAATATATTATCAATTTCAATCAAATAAAAAAATTAAAAAAATCAAATAAAGTATAACATTTATACATGCAAAGTTTGATATAATAAAACATATCAACACATCATATTATAATAGCAGGAATATTGAAAGCTTAACATCTAAAATTATTATTATTATTATTGCTAAAACAATAAAAATTATTAAATTATTCCGAGAAAAAAAACTCAAAAACATTAAAAAAGAGGAACCAAGAAAAAAATACTAAAATTATTATTCTTATTGCATTAATAATGGGAAAAAAAAGTCAATAACTTTAACAAAAAAAAAGAAAAAAAAATATAAGCAAAAGAAATAATATGATGTCAAAATAAATAAATAAAAAACAATCAAAAAGAAAGAAAAATATAAAAAAATTATAAGCAAAAAAAAATGCATAAAAGGCACGCTGGCAGGGGTTGAATCCCTATCCTCCTGTTTAGAAAACAGATTCTTTTCCACTGAGCTACAGGTGTTTTGTCTTTTTTTACTCCCCAAAAATACATAAACATCAGAAAATATGCGAACCGAACCGATCCAAACTAAAAATTAAACAACACTATTACAATTCCCAATAATTTCACTCCCAAACTACAGCAATCAAACCTGATCTCTTTTAATATATAGTATAATAAGCACAGCACAATTCACAATAATTTCTGTCAATGAGAAACGGCGTCGTTTCCGTTATTTCGTGATGACAACAGTGAACCAAAACAGAAATCCAACTTCATTTTGCCTTCGCAGAGGCAACGAAAACTGGAAACAGTTTATAAATCTGTTGTTATTCCGGGAGAAATTAAGACAACTAGCACGAAATAGAACGGAAGGCTGCAAGTAATTACCAGCAAAAGTAGTAAGAGAGCAATCAGAGAATAGAGCAAGAGGAAGAGGATGCAGCACCATTTCCATTGGGGTTCTTAGGATCGACACCGGGCCATTCACGGCAGAGACAGTGTTGCCCTTCAGGGATGCCCCTGTAAACGGAAGGAACATGCCTGCCGCAACCACCCCATGTGGTCTTGCCGCACGTTGAGCAGGTCACCTTGTAACACATCTTCCGGATCTGCGAGTTCTGTAGATTGTTTCTTGTTATGTTCTGTTCTCTCTTCGCCTCTTTAATGAAGTGGATCGGGATTGAAATGCGACGAGAGAGAAGACGAGGGTCAAGAAAACGCCGGTTCAAAGCATGTATAATTTGTGGGTCCAACACGGAGTCAATTTAAAAATATATTCTTAACGTATCATGAAAAAATCTAAAGATGTTTTTTCTTAAAAACGCCGGTTCAAAACATCTAGAATTTGTGGGTCCAAAACGCCCTTCATGTAAGACTTCATGAACCAATCAACTTTTTTTTTTCTTCTTAAAAATAAAGAAGGCGAGCTAACATATCTTTTAAAAGTTTTATTGTTTTAAAAATATTGATGATTTATGTTCTTTTAAACACTTGATATTGTAAGTTGTAGAGACTTATATTTCATGTTCTTTCTTTTATAAAATGATGTAATTATTCTTATAAGTTGCAGTATAAAAATATAGTTGTTTGACACATATATACTAAATGGTCCACATGAGAATTTTATATAGAGAGATTATTCATTTTTATAGAAAAGATCAGGAAAAAAGTGTGTAAATGATCCTTAAACTTGATATCTTTAAGTTACTTTATATAAAAAAATATTATATTTTAATCATGTTACATGTTATCTTAATTAAACTAAGATGACTTAACTAAGTATGAATCAATTAAAATATATTTTAGAAATTAAGGACTAAAATATGATTAAACCAAGATTATATTTCTAGACCTAGAAAAATCAAGAACTTGATTGAGTTCATTTCTAAAATTATGTTGAATTAATATATGAATATTATTCAAGAGTCTAATTCATATTTTGCTAATTTATAGGGATTTTCAAATTTCTTTATAAATAGTAATTTATGATTTTTATTTTTTAGTGGTTGTCTGTTAGGCAATATATATATATGTGTTACAAGATAAAGCTACCACTCTAGGCATAATAATCTCTCTCTCTCTCTCTGAAATAGAAATTTAGAAGATTTTCTCACTTGTTGTTTATATGGATTATTATTGGAAGTCAGACAATTAAATGACTTATTATTTACGACAATCCAACCTTTAAAATATTATTCGAAACCAAAAAAGATCAAATCTTTATATAATATATCCCTTAAAAACTCTAAATTTGTCTAACCCAATATTCATCTTCTCCTCTAAGGTTGGGTTCACTACGAATTAATGATGAAACTAGGAGAATTAGTTTTACCAAATATATATGTTTCATATAAGGATTCTCATCCATATGAATAGAGTAGCAAACCACAATATTATGAAGCATTTTTACAAAAGGTTGCATTGCATTATGCTTAAATTCTAACAAAAATAATTAGGCATAGCGTTTGACATAATGATGAAAGCGCAACAAAAATGGTGAACAAAGCTTACTTTAACAGTTGCAGTGTAGAAGCAAGCAACAAGCAAAATAATCACTATGCAAAGAATGGTGAGCGTTATAGGTTTTTCTTTTAAAGTTGCATATTTTTACTAGAAAATAAAATTATTTGAGGGGTAAAAAAATTATTTATAACTCTTACTTTTGGTATATAAACCACAAGAAAATTATCTTCTTTAAAAAAAATTAGTTTCACCAAAACTTGCCTCTTTTAATTTGACCTCAAATGTGTAAACTAGCCATGGTCAAAGTTAGATACAATATTGTTTGATCCTTGGAATTGAAATGATACCTCATTGCATTTTGACTTTGTTTTACCCTTTAAATTCATCATGTTATGTTCCACATTTAAGGTTTTCATGTTTGTTTTTCCTTTTTTTTTATGATAATCAAAATGCTTCAAGTGGTTACTAAGCCCAAGTAGATCATTTTATTTTATGCATGGATGTAGTTATGTATAAGAAAGCTTGGTTACTTTTGAATTTATTAAGCAAAGTTTAGACTCAAGTTGTTTCAAAACTTTTATCCGAGATGACTTAGTTGGCTTGTCATCAATCTATTGGATTTACCTCTAAAAAGATACTTGAGAGTATAATAGTAGTTACTTTTCAAAATAATTTTTTTCTTAAAAATAAATCAAAATAATATTTTTATTTTATTTTAGAAAATAACTTTTGACATCAACATATTAAAATATCTAAAAAATTAGTTGAAAGCAATTTTATTTTTTTTCAAAAATATTTTTAAAACACAAAAATAAACTGAAATTAAATCAAGTTTTATATATAATAAATTTGTTAAAAGCAAATTACAAAGGGCTGAATTGTAATTTAATAATCCTCTTCTAGCTGACTTACAATCCCGAGAACAAAATGTAACAAAAAAAACTTTTTAGCATGCCAATCAACAGTACAACATTAATAACAATTCTTACAAGAAAAAATAAAACCAATTTTAATCCCCTCCTCATTTTCCAATAACAATTTTTGGGAAGGAATTTCAATCCCTATTCTCCTATAAATCGCAATTTAGCCTTCTTGGAAGATACGGTGTTGATGGAAGCAAATTTCCATAAAAAAAACTGAAGTTGGTTTATCAATAGTAAAACAGCATTGGACCTATAATTTTCTGGCCCAAGTGCTCGTCAAACAGTTTTCTACACGGAGAAAGCAACATTTTGATACCAATGCTCCTTGGCCTCGCTGTTTGTTGCCGGAAAGCTCCAACTAGCTGAACGAGGTTCAAGCTATGGTACCACCTCAGAAAGAGCTATGCTAATGCCGGATAATTTTTACTACAATAACATAACACGGTGATTCTTCCTAAATAATGAAACTGGGGAGGGAAACTGTTACAAGGCCCTCAGGATATTCTCAGTGTATTATCAAAAAGAACCATCTTCATAGCAGTGCAATCCTCTCTACTACAGTAGAGCCTCATTTGTGGTAAAGGTAGACAAAGCTGAACAGAAAGAACCCAGCCATCTGCAAACGACAGGAGAATATGATTCATGCACTTGCACATACTATATGTTCACAAAACAATAATATTCCAGTTTCTTTTTTATAGAAAATACCATAGTAAAGGAAGCTCCATAATAGGGAAAAGCAGCTGTAATAAATCTCTCATATTCATTGTGTCTGAAGGGCCTGACTGGAATCTGCATTCACAATTTCAATTGGTTTTTTAACTGTCTTTCAGGGCATCCACCACTGAAATGAAGAATTCTGTGAGGAGGATATATTAACAGCATCCAATAATAGATGCAGGAACCTTCATAAAAACAATTCACACATTTTATTAGTAGAAGCAATACAATTTGAAATCAATTGCTTCTTTGGGATTCGTTATTGTTGTCCCGTGAATAGATCTCTATACAGGCCAGCACACAATAATATTTCTCAAAGTGTTTTTCCCCAAACGAGCATAATAATGTCCTTCCAGCAAAATAATTAAGCAATCCAACTGATACAGCTGCACCACTTCTACTATCTAACAAGTCAGAGCACTCCACCCGAACTAACCATCCAAATTCCTTTTTATAAGGCATCCCAAATATGTTACATTTGGCTATATTACTATCATCAAATTGCAGCCAGCACTTTTAACATCGATCATAATCACACCAATCAATCCAGTACAGTAAACCAGGTAAAAATTGCTAAGTTGATTATAAGCAAAGGAAAAATTATCCAAGTCCAAGAAGCTTACCTGTTTGGAGAGTGACAGGCTAGTATATCCAAGCCTGTGATACTCAACCTTAAACTGGAAAACCCCATAAACATCAGGCACCTTGAATGATGTATGATACAAGCCCTGAAAAACCCGATGCAAAAAAGAATGGAGACATTGGCATGGGGCAGGATTGTAACTTGTAAGGTAAAATGAGTATCGGGCCCTAGGAAAAGTATACCTTCTTGTCATTTGATAGGGTTTTCAACACATAAGGGCTCATCATGTAAAGTTGGACCTGGACATCATTGGCCACATATGGTTCCCAGCTCTTTCCAGACCATTCATATATCTCAACAGAAAAAAACCTGCACTCATATATAAGTTCAGGGTGATTGTCAATACTCTATCTCATCAGTAGCTTCTCCAAACAAAATTTCAAATAACTAAATGAGTGCACAGCTTAACAAATTACCAGATCATCTTTGATCCTATACATTGCTGGCTCATCTGTTTCCCCAGCTTTGTTGTGTCTAAGATTCACAGCCTGAAGGCAAGAGCAGACTTGATATAATACAACAGATGAAAATGCAACAAAACACATTCAAGTGAAAGAAAGAAAGAAAGAAAGAAAGAAAGTCCTAAAAGTTGTCATTATATCAACAACCTAAAGAATATTCTTTAGTATGTCTCAGAATGTTGCAATATAATTACACATTACCAAGACAAATATAGTAACTCAAGACGACTGGAATAGAAACCTAACCTTCAGATGACCTCTTACATGGAAGACCCATTTGCTAAGTTCAGTCACAAACTGCTCATTACCCGATTTGTCATATCTGTCAACACAAGGTCACAGATGATGTGACTTTCTTCCCTTAAAAAATCAGAATATATGAATATCTGTTCACAAGCTACAAATATTGGCCAGTGGAGGCGGAAATTACAAATGGATGAAAATTAACAAAACCATCCAACCAAAAAAATTCCACAACAAAATAAGGAGAAATGACCCCACCCCACCCACTCCCTCTCTCCCAATGTGAACTCAAAATCAATAATGCACTCTTTCATGAGGACGCAAACACAAACATCATGGCTTTGTGGTTCTTCAGGAAAACTACGCCTCATCTTATTGCATCCGTATGCATGTTGAGAATGTGAATCAACCACGAATAAATAGAAGATATATGAGCCCAGAGCTCTTACCTCAACCAACTGCGGCCTTGACATAAAAAAAAGTGAATATACATTGTGTGCTTGTATAGTATAAAAATGAAACTTGCAAATAAAGTTTGAGACATGTATTCATATAATGCTATCAGCATGGTATAAGCTTAAGAAAAGTATTGATGATGTAGAGGAAGGTGATATCCTTTTACTCTTCAAAATGCATTAAGTTAATGACCATTAGTTTTCCTATTTTCAGTCATTTGTACTATATCTAGGCAGAGAGATGACAAAACATCTATGCAGCGACAATTCCTTATTGGACATTGTGAAACAAGTTTTATAAAACCTTAGCAGCCCAAAATAGATTCAAACTAAAAAAAAGTTTGACAAGGACTTCACTTACTTTCTTGGGCTCCCAGCTTTCTGTACGCTTGATCTGAGAAATCTGAATCACACATAGAGATATGTCAACAAATATGAAACATATAATTGCTAGAGAAATCCTGGACTTGGAAAAATCATCATATGATTGCATACCGGTTACTAAACATATCTAATGAACCTGTTATCATAATCCGAGCATTGTTTCTAGCCTGCATTATATAAAAAATGTCAATATGAAATCTCACTCAAATTTTATTTTTTTTATTAAAACCACAGATAAGAGCAAGTGTTCATAACACAGCTACCCACTATGACATGCAAAAGTCATACCTATATGTGAGCATGCATGGGATTCAAGAGCAGCATAAGGAAGAATAGTTAGAGATAAATGGAATGGTCAGAAAACCATATTAAAATAAATTATAAAATACAGCACAACAAACAAATGTTCTTCAGCTGTTTTATGTGTAATGAGAGAAAAGGAGCACATTTTGATGGAGAGAGCAAAGGTACCTGCACTACTGAAACTAATGAGATGGAAGATCCAGTTAATGATGGAGGACTTGACAATTTGGAGCTTTGGATTAGCTGAATATGCCAAAGGGGATGCAGAAAGGACTTTCAATACCTATACATCAAAGCACATAACCCAGCAAACCCATTAAAAACTTCTTCATGAGGCTACATTAACATAGAAATAAAACCAAGACACATTTGACCTTACCAGGGTATTCGCTGCATTTAAAGAATGTGCAATCCCTTGAAAGAGCACAGGAGCCTGTTTAATCCAAAATCTATAAAAATCTTAAACTTCCCAAGGAATTGATGTAACAAATGAAAATATCAAACAAACTAACCTCAATTTTCTTTTTTCCAAGCAGCACATCAGATTCAATAAAATCATCAGCAGCAAGCAATGTATGATCACCCTCAGTCTCAGCGACAGCATAACTTTTATGATCAATAACCAAGGCAGAAGGATCCTACAATATAACGTAAACTCAATAAATAAAATGAAATGAAAAAAAAAATCCAATGCATCATAAATTCTACACCAACCTCATCGAAATCAACCCCACATTCAGTAGCTACACTCTTAATCAAATCAGAAGAGGAACTATCCGCCGCAATAATCAAATCATGACCCGAGTCAACAAAGTCAAGGACAGCAGCTAAATCCACTACACCACCAAATCCTTTACAAAAATCCAAATCACAAATTATTCCAAGAAAACAAAAAAATCGTAAAAAGAACAAAATCAATCATCTCAAAACAGAAACTGAACCTTAAAAACCATAACTTGATAACAACAAACAACAATTTGTTTGGATTCAATAACTTACTTTCGATTGAAGGAGAGAAGAGAATTAAGCCATCATACAAGTACTGGCCATAACGTTGAAGGGCGAGTTTCGGGTCATCAGCAAGCTTGAAATCGAGATCGAAACCGCGAGATTTGAGAGAATTGAAGAAGATTGAGTGGGAAGATTTGAGTGACAAGTCGTCGAGGAGGACTAAGAGGCGACGATCTGTTGGGGAATCTGTGGAGAAAGAGAGGGAAAGAATGGGAAGTAGTGTGACCGATAGAACTGTTAAGATCGTGAAATAGTTTCTCCCCATTTTTGCAGTCTTGGCTGCCCAAGCTAGAGAGAGGAGGGGAGAGACTGAGGGTTTACCAAGCGTGGGGGGAGACGTTGCAGGACTGTGGAAACTGGGTTTTGAGAGTTTCGATTGGGAGAGTACACTTGGTTTTGTTTTGTTGAAACGTTTCGCACGGAAGCTTTTCTTATTAGGGCAAACATCAAATTACCCCCAAAACTATTGGATTAGTATCAATTTTACATCCTCGTAATGTCAAATTTACCAATATATTATTTTGATTTCTCAATTGTGACTTAGATTATGATCACTTCACCGAAAACACTAAATTTTATGATGTCGTTTTCATATAATAAAAGTATAATTTTGGATGGAAATATAAGAACTTAAAATTAAAAGACAAAATCTTGGTTAAGATTTTATGAAAATATAGGGGTAAAATTGAGATTGTTATATTGTTGGAACGAAAAATGAATGTCAAAAAAATATATAGGTTTTATTACTGTGTGTTCTAGTGAAAAGAAAAGAAAATTGTGAACTCAAAATTAATACACATGTTTTATAAAATAAACAGAAAATTAAATGCGCTAATAAATATTACAAAAAATATTTTAATGTTAACTCGCCACTAAGTTGTTAAGTAGAGAAATAAACTCTAATTAAAATATTTAATATCTTTTTTAAAAAATCTTAATTATATGACACAATTTTTTAAAAAAACAAATAATAATAATTAAGATTTCATTGAAATAAACTAATTTGTTGACATAAGTGTTGTTTTTTTATTAACATCTTGAATTCCAACAAATAAAATCTAACATTTTGCTAATTTTCATTTATTTATTAAAAATCAAAATCAATCTAAGGATATATAAAAAAAAATAATTTAAAATAATATAATAATAATCTCTCCAACAAAAACCTTTTTGTCTCGCTAATGTGCTCACTTTTGTTTTTGAAAGTTATTTAGTACAATATTTATTTTTAAGACAACATTCAATTATTATTGCAAGAAAAAGTTACATATATATATATATATATATATAACTAATACTATAGTAATTTTATTGCAAATGTATTGAAAATTATGAGAATAAGAAAAAGTTGTGTCTTGCATTTCTAACTATATATGTTGATGTGTTGAAATTAGTCTTGCATTTCTAACTATGTTAGCTTTTGACTTTATATTGGTACAAATATTTTTATTTAATATGTGATTGATTTAATTATTTATTTAATGATTGGATATATCATAATTTAATCATATTATTATTTTAGCAATGAAATATCTTTTATGATGATTAAAGATATTTTTTAACATGGTTTTGATGAATGGAGAAATCATCATTTTAAGTTAGTTCAAAAAAGTATTTATTATATATTAAATTAAAAATATTGATCTCTATTTAGCATTCTAAATATTATAAAATTTATGGTAATATATATAAAAAATAAAACTTTTTTTTTAATTTGTTATGTAGTATATCTAATCAACTAAATAGAATACAAAGACATTGTTTTGTTTTGTATATCACTGCAAAATATATTTTTTTTTATCTCATTGAGAATGTCAGTTTTATCTAAATTTGATGGATATCAACTTGACCCGATTAGAGCATCTCCAGCGGGGAGTGCCATTTTGGAGAGGCAAATCTCCAAAATGGCACTTTGAATAGTGTAAAAATGACATTTTTGTTGATGTGTGCTCTAGTGGTAAAAGCCATTTTGGAGAGCCATTTATTTTTATATTATTTTAAATATAGTGTAATTATTTTGTATGTAGTTTAATTATGCAATTAATTATACAATTAATAAGAGTAAGTTATATAATTAAATAATTTCTTTTAAAAAACCCTCCAACAATATAATTATTAATTTTTTAATTATATTTAAATTAAAAAAATGAATTTAAAAGTTTAGAATAAAAAAGATCCAATTTTCAGTATCTCAGTAGCACATTAACTGGTGTGATGTAAATAAATTGCATTTTATAACAAAAAATACAAAATTTGAATATACACAAAAGAATAAAATATAATATATGTATATGGCTTTGGCCATCTGCTCATGCCATATTTGGCATTCAGGGGCGGGACAACTATATTTAGCTACCCTGATACATGCTCCATTGTAGACACTACAATGAAAAGAAAGAGGCAAAAGGTACGTAAAAATATATTATTTTATTTATACCTCTTCATTTAGCATCCCCGCTGGAGATGCTCTTAGAATAGATAAGATATAAACATTGTCAAACCTGACCCAATACCTGCCTAAACCTAACCTAAGATATATATATTTAAATTATATAAATATTGTTGTTAAATATTCAAATCCTCCTAAAAAAAACATGCTTATGTTCTTTTTAAAAAAATACATGAATAAAGTTTCTTTTTGACTAAAAAACACTTATTTTGACTATCATCAAATTAAATAAAAATAACTTTTAAAAATGGTTCAAACACATCTTGCGGGGAAAAAAATAGTTTTAAATCTAAAAGGTGGAGGAATGCGCTGAAAAGGAGTAAAATTGCTTAATTTTGATTTTGGAGCTCTTAGTTGAAATAGTTTTTAAAGTTAGAGGAGTCTAGGAAAGGTTGTCCTTTATTGAATGATTTATTTATTTCTTGTTGAGCATTTGCAACAACAGGAAGAAATCTTTACTTCTCATAAATAATTTGCATTAGCATTATGTGTTTTTTTCGCAACAAGCAGTTCTCCTCCCCCCTCATTTTATAAAAAGCCTTCTCTCTTCTCTCATTTACTTGTAAATCAATCAATCAAAACATATCAAGAAAATCTTTTTATTTCTTCCTTTTCTCTTTGTGTATTTTCCTCGAACAGATAAGGTACCTTTCTCGTATCTCTCTTTCTTTAATTTCTTTCATTTTATATTTTCTATTTAGGCGTTTTGATTTCTGGGTTTTGTGTAGGTAAGTTTTAAAGTCTTGTTTTTCTGGGGGTTTTTTTCAATCATTTGGTAGAACCCATTATTTTCTTCTGCCTAAATCCAGACTCGAATATAAAAAAGATTGCGATCTTCTTGAAAAAAAATGTATCATATTTTAACTCAAGAATATCTGATTGTTGAATTAGTGAATGACTCTAGGATTCACGTGCTCTTTGATTATTTTTTTGAGTCCTTTTGTGGCTAGCCAATCCTTAGAATATTCAAGCGAGTATTTTTCTATTTTGATTGACTGGTTAATAGTTTTGTGTATGATTGTGATTCGTGTTGCTTAGGGTAAGTGGATGTTGTTAAGACCGTTGATGCGCATGATCTTTGTGATAATCTCAAGGTTTTTCTGCCTGAATTTTTTTCTATGCTAGGAGCTATGATTCGGCTATTTAAAGTGAAGGAAAAGCAGAGAGAACTTGCTGAAAATGCTAATGGTGGTGTACCAATCAAGAAGCAAACTGCTGGAGAATTACGTCTCAATAAGGGTTTGTCTCTAGTAGTCAGTTATTCCTCTGTTTTATTTTGTTCTGTTTTAATTTCTCTCGTTTAAATTGTTGGTGATGGAAATGTGTCTTGTTGTAATGTTTACTTGCTAGTTTTAAAAATGTTTCTCAACCCAAGCAAGCTCAGAATTTTGTGATAAATTTTTGTAAGTTTGATGTACAAGGAGAGGAATATTGTAATAGATCAGTTAGACGATTTCTCCTGCACAGAAAGGTTTCTCTCTCTCTCTCTCTATTCTTGGGTTAAGAAAGAGGTCTTGTGATTGAACTGAAAGTTCCAAGCTTTTTTGTAGTGTCTAAGTGTCTTCCTGGTTCAAAGAAGCCTGCACACATAGCATGTAAATTGATATTTCATTCAATCTTCTTGCACTTCCCATTGGACCCTTTTATTTGACATGATAACTCCATTAGAGATTAATAAGGTGTTCATGGGTTTGACTATCATGATAACTATGATTACATAAACTAGATAATCTTGGAAGTTGACAACAGTTCTTATGTGGTGTTATCTTATTGAGTTTCTTACCCTTTTCCTGTATTATATCACATGTTGCAGATATTTCTGAGTTGAACCTACCATCATCATGCACCATGACGTTCCCCAATGGCAAGGACAACCTCATGAACTTTGAGGTCTCTATCCGACCAGATGAAGGATATTATTTGTAATGGACTTTCTCTGAAGCTTTCTCTAGGATATATTTGAATGGGTTCTTTTGGACTCATGAAAAATATTCCTTGGTGCATGAGTTTCTTGTTATATGAATCCAAAAGGACTGCATTATTTCTTTTATAGGAAGATTATTTCAACTTGATGTTTTCTTCTTTGTTTGTAGAGGTGGAACATTTTTGTTCTCTTTCCAAGTTTCCCCAATCTATCCACATGAAGCGCCGAAAGTTAAATGCAAGACCAAGGTACTTTATTTAGACCTTGCATTTCTAAATTAATTCATGATGTTTTAATGCTCGATACATGATTACGAAAATCGACAGCTTGCTGATCTGCTTAAGATGACCTTTATACAACACTGTGTCCAACTCGCAGGTCTACCATCCAAACATCGATTTAGAAGGAAATGTCTGCCTCAATATCTTGCGAGAAGATTGGAAACCTGTCCTCAGTATAAACACTATCATTTACGGATTATATCATCTCTTCACGGTATTATATAGTGTGTTTAACGGTCAAGTACATCTTTGTAGGCAACTGGTATCCCTGACCTATTAATACTAATTCCTTTTCCTTCAATTATTTTTTCTTTCAGGAACCAAATTGGGAGGATCCTCTTAATCATGATGCTGCTGCAGTGCTGAGGGATAACCCTAAGATGTTTGAATCCAATGTGAGAAGGGCTTTGTCTGGCGGGTATGTGGGGCAAACCTTCTTTCAACGATGCATTTAGGCTGTGTGGTGATACAAAGTGCCAATTCAGATATGTTATCAATGCTTGAATACCCGTGTTTGTAAAATTTATCTGCAAATTACATCGTCCTTCTTCTTTATTTTGACCATGCAATTGAAACACAAACATAAACTGTATGCCATGGCAACTCTTGGATGCTATTTGTATGTTGACTTGTTACATTATAGTGTATGCTATTGCAACTCTTGGATGCTATTTGCATGTTGGCTTGTTAAATTAGTTATTTCAACTAGTTTACTGACCAGCACTTGAAAAAGAATTTAACGCAAAACATTGTTAAAGCATAAGAATAGATTAGCTTGCTAATTTTATGATGGACTAGGTTAATAATTTTTCTTTTGAAGCTCATAGAAAAAAAAAACTAAAAAAACCAATTTAGAAAGGTTGTATAAAAAGAACGGTTTTAAATATAAAAAGAAAGACATGATTTTATTCGAAAACACAATAAAAATGAAAATAAAATAAGGATTAAATATCTTTCTAATTAGTTTAAGAAAAATGACAAATTTTTGAGCAAGTAGAGAAAAAAAAAGCCTCTAATCGCGGTGGCCTAGTGATTGGTTTTTAAAATAAGCCTTAGTGTATGACATGCTAGCTCATGCATGCGTGGATTTTTTTAATGGTTGTTTTGACATGAGTTTCAAAAGTATTCTTGAAATAATTTGAATTTTTTATTTTATTTTAAATAGTTTCAAAAGCCTTATTATTTTCATGTACTGATATTAAACATGATTTTTTTAAAATAAAAATATATTATTTTAATGTATTTTTAAACAAAAAAAAATCATTTTAAAAAAGAATATTAGGCCGATAATGTATTATTTGATTATTTAAAAAGTAAGACGATGCATCATCTATAGTTTATCCCCGACCACCTAATTTGGCTAAAAAGTCATTAGCTCTTGACTTTGTAGACCAAAGCTTCAACTAGCTCGATCTCCATCCTCGTATGGCGATACATCTCATCGTTGATGTTAAAAGGAAGAGGAGGAGAAGACCTTTCTGGTATGCCACAAAACATGCCAGTGCTACGACCCGATTCTAATAATTTACAAAGGCTGTTTTCAAGAATCTAACCTATTTTATTGCTTATTTTTTTGAGAAGTTATTAAGAAAAATCAAAGCTATTATATAAATCTTGTAAAATTTGTAAAATTAAATATTTATGTACTGTTTAAGATATATTTAGTGCTATAAGTCAGATTTTATTGTGATTTATAATTTATTGTGATTGGTATGTTTATTAAAAATGTAGTTTTAATAATGAGAAAGACAAGGGGATTTATAATTTAAACACATCATAACCTATTTATTAAAATCAAAATAAAGAACATATCGAGGCATTAAACTATTAGGCTGTCAATTAATAATTCAACATAAAATAATGATCGAAGATGTCAATCCGAAAAGATAAGAATCTAAAAGATCAATAATCCAAAAGTCTAGTACAACTACTCTAAAAAATTAATAATAAAAAACCTTCATCCACTCCAGGCTTAAGAGTTAAAAATAAGATGGCATTCTATTCCACCACAGCGAAATGAAATGGATTTTTAGCCGAGCCGGAGTCTTGATGGCCCACGATCACGTGCTCCGTGTTGTAGTCAACACGTCAAAGAGATGACGTGGTCTCCACGCAGCCGTTTTGATGTGGCAGGGTTTAAATTTTATTATGGATTTCCGTGTCACACGTGTGGAGCGGACTAAGCCCCCTCCCTCCCTCCCTCTCTCTCTCTCTCTCTCTCTCTCTCTCTTCAAAAAAAATACCTTCTCCGAGCTTTGTTGCTTGTCCATGGTGTATGATGCACCGTTCAAACCCAACATCAGGTCAGACCAACCTCAAAAAATGTCTAAAGCATATTCTTAAATTAATGTTTCTGTTAATAATCTTCAGTCTTTTGTTTGGTTCATCCAAATCCACACGTGGGATTCGCATCATGTTGTCTAAAATTAAAATTTCTTATGATATTTTAAAAAATAAATAAGAATTAACTAAATATCTGAATGTCTGTTTAGATCGCAATAAACTTATGAAATAAATTATATTGTCCCACTAAAATTCAATAAAATATTGAAGAATAAAACTTAAAATTGTTTTTAGAATAGAATCGATAAATAAACATTTATGTATGATCAAATTAGGAAACAAAAACATAAAAAAAAAGTAGATAAAGGTCTACCCACACGGGCAGGACAACTACCTACCTACCTGTAAAGCTACCTTTTTTTAAAACCTATTTATTTATATTGAGATTAAATATAATTTGTATAGAAAACTTATTTTCCACATCTTCTCAAGTCTTAACTTAAACAACATCCCTCTAATATTTGTTAGATTTTAAGGTACTGGTAATAAAAATCATTAAAAAACACGACAACATGTAAATCATGCTAACTCAAAAATTAATTTCAAACAACATCTTTCATGATCGACTATGGCATTAGTGTATCGCTATTCTCCTTTGATTTTCTTTATTGTTTCGGTGTGAAATTTATTTAGAATCAGGAAATTTCATTTCAAATCTTGCATGATTTTTTTATAGAAACAATTTGGGCGATTTAGAATTGCGTTCTAAACAATGTTTCTCAAGATTTTATTTATTTTTATTTTTTTAATAATTTAATGTGATAATGTTAAAACTATTTTTAAAAGAAATATTATTTTAAATAAAAAAAACAACCATTACCTTTTAACTCCAGCACCCTTTTCTTGAATAGGAGTGTAATAAAAAACAACCATTACCTTTTAACTTCAATTCTAAATAAGTGCTTTGTTTGTTATTTTAAAAACACTTTTAAAATATTGAAAATTTTTTTGTTTTTGTTTAAAATTAAAATTTTTTTAGTATGTTTAGATTATTTTAATATATTGGTATAGAAAATAATTTTATTTTTTAAGAAAATTATTTTAATATATTTTTAAATAAAAAACAATTTTAAAAATCAACTTAAATAAGACATGCTTAAAAAGTATGAAATATGTAACTGAAATAGTAGAAGAAAATAGAGTTGACAATTACTTTTCACTTTTACTGGCAGAGTTCTGGCATTTTTACGGATAAAGCAGAAACAGTGAGGTCCTACTTTCACCATCTCATAGCCTTATAAAATAATAGTAATAATAATAATAATAAAACCATTTGAAAATGTGAAATTAGTCGGGCCATGAAGATCTATTGTAGTGCTGAGCATAGCAGAGCACAGAACTGATACCGTTTGGTTGGTGATGAAAATAATCATAGAGAAGGAGGTACTGATTGGTGAAGAAGATGGTGGAGGTGAATGAGATGGTTGCGGACAAGGAGAAGGTGATGGTTGAGAGATGACCATGGAGGTGGGGGTGGTGATGAGATGGTGATAGTGATCATGGTTGTTAAACTCGCGAGTTGACTTATAAAATTGAAAGTTTTTACAGTCAACTCAGTAAAACCTGTAAAATTAATTTGAAAAATTAGTTTTTTTCAAACTCGGAAAATCAAACTAGATCGATCCGATTTTATGATCCCGACCGATTCTCGTAAAAACCAACTTAATTAAAGTTTTCCCCCAATTCTTCTTCAGTTTTTATCATCCTCTCAAGCCATCCTCTCCTCTCCTCTCCTCTCTCAAATCATCCTCTCTTGTCAGCTTGTCGTCGTCGTCGCCTCTAAGCTATCTTCAATTCGTCACCTCTCAAGGTGAGTTAATCTTCAATTGGGGTTTCTGGGTTTTAATGATAGAGTCACCTACTCAATCAATCAAAATCTTTGTGTTTTTTATTTTGTAATAATACAATTAAATGGGTATAATCATCGAGTTATGACACCAGTCATAAACTAACTGGAATAAATCCCAGAAAACAGGAGCAGCGAAGCTTGAAAACATTTAAATGAGTTTATGCTTTTGTTAATTTTGTTTTTTTCGCTGATGCTTTTTGATCCCTGACAAGGTAATGGAGAATGTGCGACTTGCCAAATATTTTTGGAATAATCTTATCTCCCATGTGATGCTATATGCTGTATTGTTGTGTGTACGCTGGGGTGAAACTTAACATGGTCACATTCATTATTTCAGTGAAATGACATCCAAAAAAACTACTAGTGGCAATAGACTTGATAAACTTGATGTATTTTTAAGTTATTTTAAATCATGTATGAACCTTAACTAATAAAGTTTTATGACCATAATTATGATGTATTGTATTTGAAAATATTTTATTTATGATTTTATGATTTTTCTACCTACACGATTTTAGCTGTGATTTTATGATTTAATTGTACGGAAAAAAATTCAGGTATGATTTTATGATTCGAGTTTTAGAAGCGCCTTCCGTGTCATATCAAAATCTCGATTTTGACAACCTTGATAATGGTAATATGAAAATAATAATAAAATAAAATGATGGTGGTGGTGGTGATGATAAATAAAGAGATAGTGGTGATGAGTTGACAATAGGAGTGAAACATATGATATTTGAAATTGTTGGATGAAATTATTAATAAATTATTTATAAAATATTTTATGAAATTTGATAAGTTTAAGGTAGGTTTTTTTCAATACACTTGGAACTTATTTTACCTATATTGATTAATTTGTAAAATATTCTACGATGAACAAACAATTTTTTTTGTAAAAAATACACATAAATTTTTTAAAAAGAATTGTCCCTATAAAATATTCTAACGATAAATAAAGTGCCCCTAAATCAGAAGTGTGAAAGAGAGGAATCTAAAGAAGCATCAAAGCAACAGTATTCTTTCATACAAAAAAGTTTCAGTAATAAAGAAAATAAAAAGGAGGAGTCTTTATGATAAAGAGAGAGAAATCACACCCAAAACATAGAGTCTACAGAGAGAAAGCAACACAAAAACAAGGACTAGAGAGAGAGAGAGGGAGGGAGGGAGGGAGGGAGGGTTTACTGGGGCAAATGACAACCGGTGGATCCTCGTCGAGGTTACCAACGTGGAAAGAAAGAGAGAATAACAAGAGAAGAGAAAGAAGGAGAAGAGCTATAGCTGCCAAGATCTATACAGGACTTAGGACTCAAGGGAATTATAAGTTACCAAAACACTGTGATAATAATGAAGTCTTGAAAGCTCTTTGTGATGAAGCTGGTTGGATTGTTGAAGAAGATGGTACCGCTTATCGCAAGGTTTGTTTGATTTTTAATTATGTTTTTGTTTTAATGGATTTTTATTTATGGATCTGTACATGCATGCAGTAGTTTGTTTGTGGATTTTTCGCTTAATTAGGTAGCCTTTATCGGGTTTTCTTTTCATCTTTTTCTTTTTTTGCATCTCATTAGTTTCTGTTTCTGGGTTTTTTTTTCCTGATTCCTTATTCAATTGACTTCGATTTCTGTCATTTGCTGTAATATTTTTGTTCTTAACTGTTTCTTCTTCGATTCATGTTAAAAGTTAAGACAGGATAGTGTTTTTTTTCTCTTTATACGCTGCTTTAATTTGATATGGGTTGTAGATTTCTGTTTCTGCTGATTTGTGGGTTACTTGTAATCAGGAAATTTGTACTTTACTGTCAATCAAACCATCAAATTAATCTGATTAATCTCATCCACACTGCAATCAAACTGATTAGGATGGAAATTTATGGTTTTAGTATAAAGCACTATATGATCTTCTAAAATCTGTGGGCGTAGCTTTTCTCTTTATGTAATTTTGTCACCTGCGAGTAATACACTTGTAATGTGCACTGTCACAGGGCTGCAGGCCACCTCCATCTGAGATTGCTGGCATGCCAACAAACATCAGTGCATGTTCTTCACTTCAACCAAGCCCACAATCCTCAAATTTTCCAAGCCCTGTACCTTCCTACCATGCTAGCCCGTCATCATCCTCATTCCCAAGTCCTACTCGTTTCGATGGAAATCCCTCCATGTACCTCCTCCCTTTCCTCCAAAACATTGCTTCCATCCCCACAAACCTCCCTCCTCTTAGAATATCCAATAGCGCTCCTGTAACCCCACCACCCTCTTCACCCTACATCTAGAAGTTCGAAGCGGAAAGCTGACTGGGAATCCCTCTCAAATGGCTCCCTAAACTCGTTTCGCCATCCGCTTTTTGCAGCTTCTGCCCCTTCAAGTCCTACACGGCGGCCCCACGTCGCACCTGCCACAATTCCAGAATGTGATGAGTCTGATGCCTCTACTGTGGACTCTGGCCGCTGGGTGAGTTTTCAGGCGGTGGCACCCCAAGTAGCCCCTCCCTCACCAACGTTTAATCTCGTTAAACCAGCGGATCAACAGTGTGGCTTTTCAGGATGGTGTTGATAGGCATGGAGGTTTGAGCTGGGGGGTAGCTGCAGAGAGGGGGAGAGGTGCTGAGTTTGAGTTTGAGAATTGTAGGGTGAAGCCATGGGAGGGTGAGAGGATTCATGAGATTGGGGTGGATGATCTTGATCTCACACTTGGAATTGGAAAGGCCCTTGGCTAAGCCTCCATTGATGATCCAGCCTGGGAATGTAGCGACAACAAGTAGAGTTCATTGTTCATTCAATGGCGTATAATTGGTTTTTTCTTAACCATTTGCACGCATCGCATGGGTTTCACCTGAGGCTACTACTAGCCTGGGAACACTTCTAGTTCACATTTGATGCTTTCTATCGTAGATTTCAGATGTACAGTTTTTTTTTTTTTTTTTTAAGGCTAGCAAGAATCGGAATTTATAGGGCTCAGTCGCTGATAAGCAAAAAACTATGGAAGGGACTCGAGGTGTGGTGAAAAAGACTGGAGCGAATGATCATATGGATAGTGGAAATGTTAACTCTTCCTGCTCTTGTTTATGTTTACAGCATTTGCTTCCATCCTCCATTGATTGTATAACTTAATTTGAACAAAAAACAAAAGAAATTATGCCTAGCATCCGTGTCTCGGGTTCCAATAATCGAACAAGTGCTTTTGATTATGGCTAATCAAAAAAAATGTCATCCATTGATTCATTGCATGCTCAAATATAAGAATAGTTGCTGTTAATTAGGATCTTCTTTATTTTCTGTGGCAGTACAGCTGACTGTCAGCTTCCTGTGGCCTTGGCGGGTCAAAGAGCATCTTAGAAAAACTAGCCTATCAGAGGGGCCCTTTCCATGTGATGCTTTTTTTTTTTTTTTTTTTTTTGTCTAGACGGTGCATGTGACCTATGGCATGAATACACCAACTCTCAATTATTAGTGGTATCAGCATTCTGCCCTGAACTCTGTTTACTAGTCCTTGTATCCACGCCCTTTTGTTTACATGTACTTTTTGCCTGACTTCTTGTCTCTTATACACGATTAACAACTGTTTTTTGTGTTTTAAAATTATTCTTGAAAAAATTCAATAATTTTTTATTTTAAATTTTTTATTTGTGCTAATTTCAAAACTGACTTTTAAAAAATAAAATAAAAATCATTTTAATATATTTTAAATAAAAAATACTTTTAAAAACAACTTTAATCCTACTTAAATACCATCACTGAAAACTCTTGAGCAGGGTGGTGTTGTGTCCTTTTTAAGCGAACTGTTGGCATTACCATGGACATAAGATGGTATAACTAAAGGCTACACTTAACCCAAGACACATTTTACGCACTTATAGGAGTATAGAATGATAAAAAAAAAAAAAAAAACTCCAACTTGTTGTTTTTTAATTGGGAGATTAGGGAGGCTGATTCAATGGATATTGGGCCCAAAACATAATTTATGCATGTGTATGATCATTGATGATGAAGGGTAGCCTATCCCATTGTTCTTTGATTGGGAGAACACACTTATCTAAGCTTATGTTATTAGGTTTTATTTATCTTTATTATTGAACTTTATTTTATGTTATTTTATTAAACTTTTATCAGTTAGTATATTTTAAGCCCAAATTTTATTATAATTAGGTTTTATTAATTATACATAATTCTTTTGATATTTAGGATTAAATTTTGATGAACTACATAAAACTTACAAACTTGCAAACCTTTTCAATTCCATTTTTTCTTTTCAGCCTTTTCTTATCTTTTTTTGGTTTCTTCTTCTAAGTTTCTTTTTTTCTTTTTATTATACTTCAAATTTATTTTGTCCCATATTGATAACATTCATAACTCAAGCAACTACAAATGTTGATGATCAAAATTCTCGGGAAAAAAAAGGCTATTGAGAATGTTAATGCATGATGCTTGTGGTTCAAAGTATTTTTAATTTTTAACTAACAAAATGTTGATATTAGTGATGTAATTAATGAAAGGTTAACCTATTTCTTGACCTAATAAAAAGATATATGTAATAACACAAATTGTGGATAACCTACTAGTCATTTTTTCGAATAACTACATCATCCTTTTCTATTGATGTGGAGTTAATATCCTACATGAACTATAATTAATAAATTTATACAAATTATTTATAGAAAAATAGGAGCTTACAATATGAGCCATAATTTAATTTATATTTTTATCAGCACATCTCCTTCGAGGTAGTCATATGTTTTCTCATTAATTTGTAATTTCTGCATGAAAGATGCTTACATACTCAAAGTAAGATTTTTTTATTTGTTTTGTGAATCATGTTAACCTCTTATCCCTGTGGTTGATTATTTTTCCTTGACCAATGATTACAACTTTTAATTTTTTTGATCGACCACTTCTTAATTTTAATGTCTATTTGCATTTTAGTCAATTATTTAATACAAGCTGCTCTTCCATAATCTTCAATGTTTAAATCATAACTAGTTCTTCACCCTTATAGTTAATTAATCCCTAGATTTTCCATCTATAACATCTCAAATGAACCAAAAAATAAAATGAACTAAGATTCTAGAACTCCCTTTTCTTTAATCCTAGCAATGAAACTTGCAAATTGTTCTCTCACATGACTCACCATTACCATAATTGGCATTGGCTGGCTACACATGATATAATAATTATTTTGGCGAGGAATGAGAATTTTAGAAGATTTTTTTTATGAGATTTGACTAATCCTGTTTCCCATAGCGTTTTAAAAATATTTTTGAAAAAAATGATATTTTTATTTTTTATTTTAAATTAAATATCTTTGATGTTTTTAAATCATTTTCATGTAATGATGTCAAAAATAATTTTTTTTAATAAAAAAAACACATCATTTTAATACATTTATATATGAAAAAATATTTTTTAAAAAGCAACTTTAACCTCATTACTAAACAGTCATTAATTAGAATCCTTTAAGAAACATTGTCTGCCATTCCTTTATTCCATCCATGTTCACGTGCTACATCCTATTGTTCTCATGAATGCCTATTTGTCCAATGTTAAATCTTACCAGACGTTTTGTTGTTGAATCACAATCAGGTGAGCAGACAACCTAAAAAAATGTAGTCTTTGACATAACTTTTGCTTATACTTTTACTCTTTTTTTTTAAATGTTTTTAGCTTGAAAAAACATCACATTTGATGTTTTTTTCCTTGGGTTTTTCTAATGATTTTAATGTTCTAATATAAAAAATAATATATTTTCAAGCAAAAAACTATTCCAAAAAACTATTTTGCACCATAATTTCAAACACTCCGGCTATACATGCATTTTTAATAAATTTTATTGCCTAAATAGAGCTGTAAAACAACTTGTTTTTCATGAAAAATTGTTTTGTTTTAATTTATTTTCGAATTTCTTTGATATACTAATATCAAAAATAAATTTTAAAAAATAACAAAATATTATTTTGAAAAACAATCTCCACTATATTTTTAAATATTTCAAATAGTATGCTAGGTGGTTGGACAATTGTAACTTTCTTGCTTATGCGGCAGTTCCTTTCACACAAGCTAGTACTGTACTGGCCATGATGGAGGTCAACAAACGTTAGGCTGGTTAGGACGTCCCTAACTAATAAAAAGAGCTGGTAGAATTCTTTAAGCCGATTTGCGCAAGTCATCATTCAAGGACAAGATTGCATCACAAAGATTCTTATGTCCACATTCAGAAATTCAACATTCTGGCCTCCCAGCTAACTTCATCTCTATGCAGTTTGTTGCGTTTTAAGCCAAAAAAGCATTATTTTTTATGCTTTTTTGGCTTCAACCTCAGTTTTCACCGCGGACACAAAAGGGCCTTTCATCCAAAATTATAGGCAATGCTAAAGATAAGCACCAGCTCAGTGTTATTGATCGGATAGTAATCGATATAAATGAACTACTGGCAAGTCAAAATGCTTGAAAACCATGTTTATTACAATGATTTCTTCAATCAAACAAGATAAATAAACTCTACAGAGCAACAATGTCCAACAAATTATCGGTATTCCAATATTTTCGAATCATTTACAGCTTGCTGCACAGGGTGGAGTGGGTAGAAATGTGAGGATAGAACTTGTAACCCCCGTATGATGATGCCCCAAGTCTGACAGTACATAGAACACAAGACTAACAACAAACAAATGCACTCCAATTGACAAGTTGGGAAACGAATGTATTTCTATAGATTATAGCATGTCATCAGTTCTGGGCAAGCCTCTTGACTACTGTAGCCATATACTTACCCTGGTGCTCAGCAAGAGCCAGCTCTGTTTCATCTGCCTCTCTTGAGCCATCACCAGCGTAAACTCCGGCACCGTAAGGAGAGCCTCCTCGAACGGTGTCCATCTTGAACATGCCAGCTCCAAAGGTGTATCCAACAGGAACAAATAACATTCCATGGTGGGTCAACTGGGTAATTGCTGTCCATCTGCCCCAACCAAAACAAGAGGATTAAAGCAATGGAAAATGGTTAATATATTGGTTTTCTACAAATGAGTTCATTTCATAACAAGCCATAAACACCATCTCTGTAACATCATAATCCTGTCAAATGTTAAGTCAACAGAGGTGAATTAAGAACAAAAGCCAGGCTCTCTCAGATATCAAGACAAAAGCATAAAAACATTATGATTCCAAAATAGATGCACTGCATGCACATAAAAAGAAAAACAAACCTTCTTTTTGTTTACGAGAATGCAAAATTTCATCTTTACATAAAGTTTACACTCTGACAAGCAAAAAACATATACCAAGAACGAAGAGCAAGCACATCTACCCTTAAACAGAACCCGATAGTGCCGATAAAAAGATAACTCAAGCCCAGTCTACCTCCATAAACATCGATTCTTCAAATGCGTCTATCTCCATAAAATCCCTGTCACATCACTTAGCAATATCTTGTTCTGATTTCATTGAGATATATCTTTGCCTCATTTTCATTGCAGCTACTTTCTTTTCTTTTCTTCTCTATTTTTGCACTGATTCACAGAGCACCGCGGTTTTCTATCGATCATTTGTTTTGAGCCTAAACAAATTTCCATGTCTCGACTATGTACCTCTACTTTCCATGATCATTCTTTCTAACCTAATCCGAGGCCCGAATCAATGCTACAATTACTGAGAAAAACACATCCTGTATAAAATCTTCAGGAATGAAGGGCTCATGTTTTCAACATTCATATAATTTATTCCTCCTACCAAACAAAATTTAGCTTTCCCTAGTTGTCTAAGCAAGGAATAAACAGGAAACTGAGATCCAAAGGAAAAGTTGGAAAGCAAATTATGATTTGTTTAGACAGTAAAAATTAGACTGATAACAGCAACAGCATTATCTTCGAGTCTTGAAAAAGAAACAGAGAGAGCATTGTTGACTTACGCAGTAGTTTCTTGACCTCCTCCTTGAGTCCCAGTACTAACAAAAAATCCAGCAGGTTTGCCAGCAAGTTTCTGCTCCTTCCATAATTGCCCTGTCGAATCGAAAAACGATTTCATCTGCGCGGCCATACAGCCATACCTTGTCGGAAAACCCAAACACAACACCATCCGCATTGATCAATTCCGCCGCCGAAATCTCCGGGATCCCAACATCTTTCTCCGGCGCTTTCATTTTCATCAAAACATCACCAGACAACGTTTCCGCAACCCGATATAGCACAGCCTCAACTCCTTCCACTCCATCAACTCCTTTCTTCATTCTCTTGGCCAATCCCTCCACGTGCCCATACATGGAGTAAAACACTATAAATATTTTTAACTTCGCTGGAATTGTCGGCTCTAGTGACGTAGTTGCCATATTATTAGTTTCATCGTCGTGAACAGGGATTGGTGCGGCTTCCCTGTCGGAGACGGGATCGTCGGAGACTGGCGGTTGTTTATTCTTACTCGGAACGCAACCCCCTCCTTTTCCCATTTTAGAACCCAATTCGGATGGGAGTGTTTTCGGACGATGAATCGGAGATTTAGAAATAGAGTCTCTCTGTGCGTGTAGGGTTACACTTAGCATGGGGTTTTTATTTTTTCCTCTTTCGGATATCGAGGGCCCGTTTGCTTATGACGTGTGTTTGCTAAATAAAAAATATTTAATTTGTTTTTCAGAAAAAAAACATATTTGCGGAAATATTTGTTTTAAAAAATATAAAAAATTCAAAAATAATATATTATTTTTAATTACATCAAAGTTGTTCCTTATTTTTTTTTATTGCTATATAATGTTTTTCATTTGTTTTTTGAATTTTGTCAATTAGAATTTATTATTTATACCAACTTCAATTCTTGTTTCTTTGGCTGTTATTTATTCATTTTTATCAATTATATTTGGTTTATACTCTTGTAATTGTTATTTATTATATTTAAAATAATTTATAAAATAATTTTCTGATTATAAGTGGATGATTAGTGATTAGTTAGTGCGTTGGAAGTTGAGAGAGAGTGGTGGCTTGACATTTTGACTTTTTTTTCTTTCACATGCTGCGTGGTAGTTGAAACTTGAAACTAAAATACAGTGCCGACTTTAAAGCAGCCATGTAGTAAAATGGTTCAGTGCCCGTTTCGCATTGTGATTTACCGGCTTTTAGCTAATTTTTTTTAATTTTAAATAAATATGTTTTTGTGTGTTTTAGATCATTTTGATGTGCTGATTTTAAAAATAATTTTTAAAAAAATAAAAAAAACATCATTTTAATGTATTTCGGCACGATAAGCACTTTGAAAAGATACTGCAATCACACTCCCAAACAAGCCCTTAATGCATAAAAAAAAAAAAAGAATCTCGGAGATCTAAATCAACTAGACTTATTCTATCTATATTACCAAATAAGTCAATGTTAAACTAATAGAAGACGAACTGAAAACAATAATAAAGTACAACTAAAAAAAGAAACATCAAATTAAAAAAAAAAAACATTAGTTTAATCTCTAAAATTTACAACCTGTGAAGTCTTAGATCTAAGTTCAATTAAAAAGTTTAACTCTCAACAAATTTATTTAATTTTTGAAGAATGGAAGCAAGCAAAAGAAAATATTAATAAAAAACTTTGCTTAAAAAAATGAGGATAAAATGATCCAAAAACAATAAATAAAAATTAAAAGAATGAATACAAATTTAAAATATTAAAAAACATCATAGGGATGGAATTAAATATCTTTTGTAATTTGATAGATTATTTATAGATAAAAAAAAACATAGAGGGCGAAATGGAATAAAATCATAGAGGGATAATCCAAAAGAATCAAATTGCAAAAACTAAGAATAAGACCAAAACAAATGATTAAAAAAATAAGAAAACCTTAGCTTAAAAAAAGAAAAACACAAGCAAATTCGAACAAACCTCCAAAACCTGGTCTAATTTTTAAAACCTACAATTTGTAAAATTCTAGATTTAGGTTCAATTAAGAAGCTTAACTCTCAACTAATTCAATTTTAATGGATAAAATCGTGAAGACAAATATTAATAATTTTTTAAATAAAAAATAAAAAAGAACAACAAAAATAATAAGATAAAAATTGACAAAAAAAAACACAAGGAGGATGAAATTCAAAAATAATAATTAAAAACGATCTAAAAAAAATAGCAATCAAAAGAAGAAGGATCAAGTCTAAAAGATTAAAAAAATCACAAGGGATGAAATTGAAAAACACTTTGAACTTGATAGATTATTTATAGATTAAAAACTAGTAGGGGTGAAATAAAAAACAAATGTAGATGGCTAACCCAATAACATCAAATTGCAAAGAGAATAACAAAAAAATAAAACCTAAAAAAAATAGATAAATAATAATAAGAAGAAAACAAGCAAACTTCAACAAACTTTTGAAGTATGATCTATCCCTTTACAAGTAGCCTACATCTTCTAAAATGCTAAACCTGAGTTCAATCACAAAACTTAACACTCAGATGGATGACAGGGTGTTGCTTGTTTAAGGTCTGTTTGATATTGTGGTTGCTGTTGTGGTTGAGGTTGAAAAAAAATAGTTTAAAAAAAAGCGCTTTTTCTACGGTTCAAAATAAGCAGTGAGTGTTTGGTTAAAACAGTGGTTGAGTCCGAGGTTGAAAAAAAGCAGTTTTGTGTGTTTGGTTACCAAGTTTTGCATGTAGCTTTTTACATATACACACATATTTTTAGAACTCTCTTTGTATATATATTTTGTATTAATAATCATATTTTTTGTAATGGAAGGAATATATCAAGTCAAATTGACACTTATTTATTATTTGTTCATAAAACTATTTGCAATGCTATCACGAACATTATCCATACGTGAAGGCCTTTGCAATCTCCGACTATTATCTCGCGCTACAATATCTGGTAAAACGTCATCTGGTACATAATTGGGATTACAATCATATTGAACAAAATCAACGTCATGTTGCGATCCCCTTTGAATTTGTAAGGGAGAAGAGGGGACGCTGAGGGATTTGGGTACTGTCGAATTTGTAAGGAAGATGAGTTTGCAAATCATGGAAGATGGGTTCGCTGGTCTGAAATAACAGAGAACTCGACAATATTGTCGAGTTTGCAAGGTTTTGGGAAAATGGATTTGGGTACTGCCGTTTGTAAGGGAGATGGGTTTGCTGGTCTGAAGAAAACGAGAAGACGATTTGTTTGGAAGATGGGTACTGCCGAGTTAAAAAGGAGGTGAGCAAATTGCTGGTCTAAGATGAGAATTCTGCAAAAAAGAAAAAGTCGATGTAACAAAAGTTTGAGCAATTTGTAGGTCTGAGATGGAGAAGTCTGAAAAAAGACCCGAAAAATCGATGACAAAAGGTTGAAAAAAGCAGCTTCAACCTGCTGCACATAAACCACGGGTGAAACGCCAAAATGGTGGGGCCTACTTACTGCTCACGTGGTTTAAAATCAATTCTGTATATCACCAAACACTGAGGGCGTAGCTTTTTTTCAAACATGGACACAACCTCACAACCAAACAGGCACTTAATGTATTCGTAGACAGCTGGATTTGATTATCAAAATAATCAATGGATGAGGTTTGTGTGATCATGATCTCAACATGAGTTAAAAAAGAAGAAGAGAAAAGCCCAAAAGACTAATCTTTTGAGGAACGTGGATCAATGCGAACCCATGGCTGTCTCCACATGGGGGGCTAGAATGAAGGAAACACAAAGGAGAAATTTTAAATTTGACTTAAACAATGTTTTGGGAAAATTAAAAGCCGCATATTTTGCATTCTTTTTCATCGTTTTCAATTTAAAAAACTTAAAGAGGTTTGGTAAAAGCTTAGAGAGAGGGAAAAAACCCTTCAAGTATTGAGTAAGAAAAACAAAATACGAATAAATTATTTGACATTGTGCTAAAATTAAAATTTAAAAATAGCTTAAGAAAAAGAAAAAAAATATTGATTTCATGGTTAATTGTATTCAAAATCACAAAAATAAAATAAAAATCATTGTGTTTCTTGGCTTGTGAACGGTATAGTTAATTTATTTTATTTTGTAGGTTTCCTAATTCCTTTATCTTAATTTGTATATATGGTGCTGGAGATAATTCTTTTGTAGGTTGGGTTGAGTAGTCTTGTTGGGAACCCTAGATATTTATGCTGGGTGGAAAAAGTCTATCATTGGATTAGATTGAACCTAATATTACTGATGGATTTAGATATTCTAGATGAAAATGATGAGTGAAAGATAATTCAACTCCAACCAAGTAGTCATAACCCAGATTTTGAACCTATTAGTTTTTTCATAAATTTCAAAAAGTAAAAAAATTCTTTTTTTTTCCAATAAATTTGGTTAGATTTAATATTTTTTTTATTTTTTGTTTTTTTTTATTCTTGGATATCAAGTTAAGTTAAGAAATAATAAAAAGAAATAAAAACTCAATTTGAGACAAAAACAAATATGATACAGATAATTGAACTTGATAAGCCTAGGACTAAGTACAAGAAGAACGAATTCAGAAACATTTTTGGGTGTAATATGGGAATCATTTGAAAAGTAATTAAGTAGAAAATATTTAATTTAGCTTTAATTAAAAATAACTAAAGAACCCTAGGACTAAACTAGAAATGAAAGCCAAATTAAAGGGTTTAATTAACTCAATCAAGGGTGACATTAAAAGAGAGAGAAAGAATTAAGTCAAATTTATTAAAATCTCATATTTTTAAAAAAAAAGAACTGAATTGAAATAATTAGTCAAACATTTAAATTAATTTATTTGGGGTTGAAATTGATAAGAAAATCCAAGATTAAAACCTTAATGGAATGAAAACCGAAAAATAAAAAAGTAAAGGATTAAAATAAAAAAAAAGAACAGAGAAACTCAAAGACCAATTTAAACTCCCACCCTTTCTCTATAACCACATTATTTTTATAAACTAAAAATAAGAGAAAGTCATTTTTTTCTCAAATAAGATCCACTAGGTCTTGCTCTAAAAACCTAACAATCTTTAATTGATTCTCAAAATCCAATCCTATATTTGTAGTCCTAAAAATCCAGCAATATTTGTTTGGTTCTTAGAATTAAATCCTATGATTGTAAGTGATTCTTACACCTATAAATAGTAGATATTAGAATAAAAAATGAAAAAAATATTAAAAAGGAGAAAGGAGAGAGCATAAAACACAAAAAAAAACTCAATAAACATTATGATATTAAAAGTCATGTACAACAGTAACAACTTGAAATTATTCATTCTATTTCTAGATTTATGTAGTTTTTATATTGTATTATATTTAAGTTGAACATCCAATGTTATAGCCGTAGGATTAGGTTCTAGATATCATTTTATTGTTTTTCAACTTTTGAAAGTTCTATTTTTTTTTCTTTTTTAAAAACAAATTCATTCTCTTGAAAGATAATTATAACACCCCATGATTTATAGCATTCACAAAGGAAACTTAAATTCTAAACTAATATAGTCTTACAATTTAAACCATAAAATCATTATATCATTTGATAGAGTTCAATCTATTTGGGTCATTAATCATTTCTTTTATTCTCTTAATAACCCATATAAAAATCAATGGCGATTTCAAATGTCACCCATAAACAAATCATATTTGAGTATTGGCCTCAAACCTTTTAATCAAACAATAATCACATTCAACAAAATATATATTTTTAGTGTTTGTCAAAACATATCAAACAATCACATTTAACTTCTACATTAATGATTAATTTACACAACTAGAATCTGGATTATCCAAATTGTACTTATATTATCTAGATATTTTTATTACACCATATAGAGAAAACAACTCAATCTCTTACAACCATTTTGATACAATAACTCATTTGTGTGCTACCTATATTATGAGTTCAATGAGCAACTCATAGAGACATGAAAACCCCATACAAAATATAGGTTTTATATAAAACTAATTGCTCAGAAATCATCACTTTCATATAATAAGTCTTGTCGGTCAACACTTAATAATTCTCATTTATCATGTTATAGTCAACATATATGTACTACCAAATAAACTTATCATCCATGTTTCTTCTACCTTCTATAATTTCACACCTCATTTTCCATTCCTCCAAATGCACTATTATTGTTGACTTATTGGTTATTATTAATCTCTATATTGTTTTAGAGAAATCCATTCTTATAAAAATAATTAAGAATTCCATCTTGAAGAATGATTATAGAAACAATGATGGTAGAAGTAAATAGGAAATGCTTAATATACTTAATATAGTTCTTAACACTTCTATAATTATAGATTGCCTACCTTGTTCCTTCAAGAATTGATGTTATCTTTATGCACTCAATGATACATATAATGGAGTTAGGTATGGAGTCTCATATTAAGTAAATAGGAAAGCTTGAAGGTGTTTTTTAAGTAATTAGAATAACTTTAGTGATGACTTTTATTTTATGCAAATTTATTAGAGATCTATAATATGAAAGGATTTTTAGTGATGAGTAAAACGAGAATAAAATAGCTTTTTTACAACTCATAAACACACAACTTATGAATTTAAAAACAAAATTTTAAAAATTGATTTAGATCTTTTATAGCTTGTGTAATGGGTTTGAAGGAATTTTTATTTAGGTTAGGTTAGGTTGGTGCCCATCTCGAAAACCAGGTCCTTGATTAGAAGAGGATACCTTATAATGCTTTACGTTAGTAAATCCCAAGAGGAATATAATGTATAGCCAAGAGGAGATAATGAAATCCATAAGAGATTGAATATTACAATCATCATGTATTGTGTTTTATGTTCCATAGTCTTATTATCTAGTGACCTAAGATATTTATACACCTTAATCAAGTGAAAGTATCACATAAAGCAAAACAAGTTGTATAAGCGTCTTGCTAGAAAGGGCAGGGAGTCTCATCCACTAGTGAAATAGATAAAATGTTTATAGGTGAGACAAGTAGGCATCTACATGTGATCATACGATGTTGTATTGACAAAGCGTGTTCAACACTGTATTGACAAAGCGTGTGCTTCAACAAATGCACAAGTAGGTTGCGTAAAAACTTAATAATCAAATAGTTTGAATGACCAAGAGTATGAATCCATAAAATATTCATCACTTATCCCTTACAAGCTATTCAATGAAGTAGATTGAAGGATTAAACTAGAGAGTTTTAGAGGAGTAAACTGAAAATGGAGAAAAAAGGAAAGAAGTTAGTAATGTGTAATACATGTCTTAACATATGAACAAGCTACAACAAATTGTGTTGGAAAGTGTGGCATTTTCACGAAATTGATGATAACTTGTAAGAATTCAAATTCAAATAATTTTTGTATATTGAATTGATTTTTGTATATTGAATTGATTTCATTGCTGTTAGAATAGGATTTAAATAGGAAAATGTACAATGTAATTCTAGCTATAATACAATCTATCTTTTGGTACTTACTATAACAATTGCTATTTCTAGTTAAAAACAAGAATAACAACTCTAACGACTTTATTTATTTAACACTCCCCCTTAAGTTGGTGTGTAGATATTTATCATGCCCAACTTGTCAATTGCATCATAAAACACCCTTCCTAAGACTGCATTTGCGAGCATATTGGTCAGTTGATCTTCATACCTAACAAACGGTAATTGTATAATTTTTCGATCAAGATTCTCCTTAATGAAGTGTTTGATCGACTTTCAATGTATTTGGTACGATCATATTGCACCGGATTATGTGCAATTTTGATAGCTGCCTTATTATCACAGTGTAGATCCATGGGTGTTCCATAATCAATTCCCAAGTTCTGTAATACATGTTTAATCCATATTAACTCACACACCCCATGAGCCATACCTTGGTATTCTGTCTCTGCACTTGATCTACGACTACTTTCTACTTTTTACTTCTCCATGTGACGAGATTACCTTCTATAAAAGTAATGTAACCTGATGTTGATCTTCTATCAGTCTAAGTCTGTATACCCTTTAATCTTATGAACTTCCTTTTTTGAAAAAAAGTAGTCCTCTCCCCGGTGCACTCTTCAAGTATCTTAATATTCAATATCCTGCTTCCATGTGCTCTTCTCCTAGTGAGTGCATGAACTGACTTACCACACTTATTGCATAGGCTATATCCGGCCTAGTATGAGATAAATATATCAGTCTGCCCACTAATTGGTGATAACACCCTTTGTCCATTGACTTCTGTTTTTCTGATTCCCCAAGCTTATGATTCATCTCCATAAGTGTCAACAGGTTTGCACGTCAGCATTCCATTTTGTTTTAACAAGTCTAGCATATATTTTCTTTGTGATAGACATATCACCTTTTTTTACCTCGAGACCTCAATTCCTAAGAAATACTTTAGTTGTCCGAGATCCTTCATTTTCAAATTTAGGATGTCAAAAACTGTTGTAGTGCTATTCTTTCCTCTAGGTCATCTCCTGTTAGAACCATATCATCCATATACACAATTGATGTCGTAATTCTACCTTCTCTATGTTTTATAAACAAGGTGTGATCCGAGTTGCTTTGTTTATAGCCAAATTCCTTCATTGTAGAGAGAACCTTCTGAACCAAGCCCGGGGTGATTGTTTAAGACCGTATAATGCCTTCTTCAATTTGCAAACTTCAATTAAGGACTTGTGTTTAGCTCTAGGTGGTAGCTCCATGTACACTTCTTCTTCAAAGTCTTCATTGAGGAAGACTTTCTTGACAACAAACTGTTGTAAGACCTAGTCTTGATTCACTGCTAGGGATATGAGAATACGGATAGTATGGATCTTTGTAACCAGGGCAAAGGTCTCTTTATAATCTACTCTATATTTCTGTGTCTACCCCTTTGCAACCAACCTTGCTTTGTACCTGTTAATACAAACATATGCTTTGAGTTTGACTGTGGATACCCATCTGCAACCAACTGTCTTCTTCCCTTTGGGTAGTGCACACAACTCTCAAGTGTTATTTCTCTGTAGTGCCTCCATTTCTTCGTTTATCGCCTTAGTCCATTTTGGATCTGCTAATGCCCCTTATACATTACTAGAAATAGATACAATAGATAATTGAATAACAGAAAATACATACAATTATGACAACCTATGCTTCATACATAATTACTGATTGGGTATTTCGTCTTGGTTTTTGGATCAGGTTCATAATGTTTTCTCGGGACTCCTCTATTCAACCTTTATGGATATTTATTTTCTGTATTTTCTACATGGACAGGAATTTTGTTAGTTTCATCAAGAATAAGGTTTTGATTTACTGGAGGAGGAACATTCTGGATTGATTCTTCGGTTGATAGTGTAGACGTGGGCAACTCTGAAGGTCGAGGGGGGTTATTGCTGAGAATACTTTGGTCTATGCTCAATTCTAAATTTATACCATCCTGTAGCACCATATCTTTTTTTTTCCTATTTTCTATGAGAAATTTTCAAGTATCCCTCTGTTTTCCTATAATTCAAATAAATTGTCGTCGTTCTCTTCATTGCTTCTTATCCCCTGAAGAAACGTCCCTAGAAACTCCCCTTGAATAGTAATGTTCCAACTCGTGAAACGAGGTACCCAGGGTCACATGTAACTTCGAGTGTCGGGGGTTGCAACATCGATATCCCCTTCTGAAATTCTGAATAACCGATAAATACACACCTTTTAGCACAAGGATCAAGTTTACCCCGCAAAACTTTAGGTATGTAAACATAGACAATACATTCAAATACTCTAGGTTCAAGATTTGGTAAATGAGGGACGGAGAGTAAGGGATTCCATCTTCTGATAAGGAGTTTGAAAACTGAGCACACTAGATGGTGTGCGATTAATCAAGTAGGTAGCTGACTTCACTACCCCACCCCTAATAGAAATTAGGCATATTCATTCCAAACAGGGAGGCCCGTACTACTTCCATAATCTGTCATTTTTTTGTTCTACCAATCCATTCTGCTGTGGAGTATAAGTGCACAAAGTTAGGTGTCGAATTCCATGGTGACCCAAGAATGTACCTAACATCTGATCCATAAACTTTGTACCATTGTCAGATTGCAGTATACGAATCAGATGTTGGTATTGAGTGGTCATCATTTTATGAAATTCCTGAAAAGTTGCACTGACATCGCTTTTATTTTAGAGAAGAGATATCCAAGTCATCCGAGTACACATCAACAAATGTAACAAAATAACATGCATTAGAAAAAGACGGAACTTTTGCAGGACCCCTCAAACATCCAAATGAATGACTACGAATGGTTTTACACTTTTATTCAAACTCGAAAAATTGAAAATACGGTGGCATTTTTCCAGTTCACTAATTTCACATTGAAAATCCAAAATACTTAAACTCAAAAATAAATATGGTTGTAACTTTTTAAGGTACCCAAAGGAAAGATGTCCGAGTTGTTGATGCCATAACCATACGAGAGCATGAGCTTGATCCTTACTTCTAGTCTGATATGCGTGACCTAACTTTGACCCCCCGATTTTCTGTTAACTCCAAATAATATAAGTTATCTCATCTAACACCATAACCAAGAATCTTCCAAGTTAAAATGTCCTGAAAAAACACAAAACGGAGGCCAAAACGTTACCATGCACGTAAAGAGCAATAGTCATTTGACTAATTGACAGGAGGTTATATACACGAGATGGAATAATAAGAACAATGTCTAGGGTTATAGTGTCAGTCAAAACTTATAGATCGTTCCCCCATAACAGCGGAGGTGCTGTCGTTAGCAGTGCAAATAGCTGACCATGAGAAGGGTTTATGATAGATTAATTTATCGAAATCTGTAGTCATGTGATTGGATGCACCTGTATCAATAATCCACATACTATTTTTAGTAATAATAGAGTGTGCAATTTTTTTTCCGATGATACCTAGGGTGGACCGTATTTGTTAGTGGGTTGTACTTATTCCGTATCTGTCCGATTTGCCATAGGTTTTCCTATATTTTTTTCGAGGTTTTTTCTGAAAATCCCACCAGTCTGGGTAACCTATAATTTCATAACATCGTTGCTTCGAGTGACCTGATTCTCTGCAATAGGGTACAAACCAGCCTCCTGGTTTTTCTCCCTATATAACACCATTTGCCCCTCTCGGTTCTTAGACTGCCATGAAACCCGAGAGGGGGCGTAGCTGACTGTGTATGTGTGCCACCATCACTACCCCTTTAGAAATGGGTTCGTGGTGGTGCGACTCGCTCCTCCACAGCTGACCTCCGTGCCTCCGCCCATCACTTGGTGTTGTTGATGCTCTTATGGGACATACTCATAAGCATGCTCCAGCTCTAGCTCCAGCTTTGGGTCTTTCCTCATAATCTCCCCCGCAGCTGGTCAAATACGGGGTCTAGACCAATGAGGATGATGTGCACTCGAAGCCTCGCCATGGCTGAGTGAAGCTCAACCACGACGTCGATTGTGGTGGCCTATGACTGGGTTCGATGGTTGATTTCTTGGAAGATGGAAAGCAACTCGTTGTAGTAGGTGGGTAATGGTTGGCCATTTTGTTTTGTAGAGATGGATTTTTTGATTCAATTCAAAAATTTGAGTCTTATCTGGCCCGTCATAAAATGTTCGGGCCACTGCGTCCCAAATCTTTGTCCCTGTGGGTAGCCGTATGAACCATTGCTTCAACGGTGGGGTCATCGAGTCAATCAACCAACTTTTGACTCGGTGATTCTCAGTAATCCAAGCTTCTCTTCTCGTGTTGGTTGGGTCGGGTTTGTTTGTCTCGCCGGTGATGTACTCACCTTTATTTTTTGCATCGATTCGCATTTCCATAAGTTGACTCCATAGTGAGTAATTCGTTTCGTCTAATGTAATTCCAGTTGGAAGAGGAGAGTTGTCCTGATGGACTATGATTTGTGTCGCCGGAAGGGGAGGTAATCATTGGGTTAATTTCCATATTGCTGTGTTGTTGTGTTTTTCTGGGTTTTTGATGAATGGTTTG
>CM055023.1:9700643-9797115 GCA_029204005.1 Salix udensis
AATATGCCATCAAATTTTCTTTTAGTAATATATTCGCATCTAATAACAGTATAATTGACCATGATCAGTATTAAATGTATATTTATTTGAGAAATAGTCTTAAAAAAGAAGAAGAAGGCAGGTCTAACTACAAAAATAAATATTTTTTAAGTGCTTGTTTATTTTTTGTGTTTCATAAATGTTTTTTATTTTTTAAATAAATATTTATTTATTTTTTTCCTTGCTTCAAATTATTAAATTTTAGTATTTTTAGATTATTCTAATAGGGTGATATCAAAAGTATTTTGTTAACAATAAAAATAAAATCTTATTTCAGTATATTATTAAGAAAAAAATATTTTTTAAAAGGAGTAATTATTTGTACTTCCAAAGACATTTTAAAAACATTTATTAACCTTGCTTTAGTAAACTAGAATTTAATTGTCACTACTCGATACTTAACTGCTACAAATGGGAAAACTATTAATGCTTTGAATCCATTTAATAGATGTTACGGTGATAAAAGCTTGAGACTAAGAGGCTTGTTTTTTCTATAGTTTCAAGTTCGGTTTGTTACTCCTCTATTTTCAAGTTTGAGTTATGTGATTACTAATATGATGATCATTTAAAGTTTTTATAACTGTTAACTTCTGAGCATATAAAATTAGTTAATAAATACATAAACGAACCGAACACTAACAATTAAAAAAGAAAAAGAAAAAAAGAAGACCATATATACGTATATGGTGGTAAATAATTTATGGCGGTTAGCTGTGGTAAATGTGAACAAAAGAGAGGTGCTATTGGTGGGCATGTGCCGTAGTAGAATGTCTACAGCAACAGAAGAGTTACACGTGGATTCTAGGTTATGTGGTCCCCTCCGTGAGTTCTTGGGGTTGAGACGCGTAGAGGTAATTAGTGGCAGCCCATGTGCCTTTTCCTTGGCCAACTTGTCTTCCTCTCACACACACCCCCTTTTCTACGTGCCAGGAAGAAAGAAGCTTCTACACTTCGTTATTTTTTAATCTATCAGCTTGCCAAGCCCATCATCCAAGACTTGGCTTCAGCTTCAGCTTCAGCCTCGGCTTCAGCCATCTCCATAATTACTCTTAACAGTTTCTTTAATTTAACAGGCTCGAGAATGTCCACATTAATAGTCTATTGACATCAATAAAAATATATATGTTCTTCTTAATTTCAGTATATTTTGACTGAATTGTGATTTTCTAATTGTTTCAAATTCAATCAATTTTAATATTACAGTTAATATATGATTCCAAATTTTATTTTACTCATATTTCAATAATTAAATTTGAGAGATGAGAGAGTAGCTGAAATGGTAAAAAAAAGAGAGAAAGATATTAATTGTTCTCATTTTATTAAAAACATTAGCTCAAATTTAGTGTCAAAATGCTATTGTTATGCTCTTTGAAACTTGTTTTTGATACACTCACATAAAGCTACTCCAGTGTTATTTTCCTCTTGATACTTTTTTTTATTATTAAATGCATGACATAGAAAAATTGCTATTTTTTTTAAATAAAGGATAATGATAGAAAAGAAAGGATTTTTGCAAACAAATTAATTCTTTTTTTTCAAATAATTTTAAGCTATTGCTTTTCTTATATATTTTTTTTTATTTGTTATTCATTTCTCCTTTATGAAACTCGACATGTAAAAATACAAAAAAGTTAAAAACATAATTAAGATAACAAAAATTATGGTAAAATAGTGTAATATTTTGGTCTATTTTTTTAGAATGATAAAGTTTTATTATTCTTTTTAATTTTTATATTTGCAAATCTTATAGTTAAATTATTATCACATGGATTTTTGAATCTTTTTATGAGAGTGTTTGTTAGTAAGATGTTGTCACGTAGTACACTTGATAAAAAGCATGCATTTCATGAGATATATCGTGTGTATATTTTTTTTTATTCGAGGAAACTCTACCCTTTAGAAAACATATTTGATGGTTTCAAGTTAGTGAGTAAAATATTGATTGTCTTAGGTTATTATAAAAGGTACACGCTCTGCCTTAAACTCGAGACTTGATGTACAAATACTAAGTTTTATGCACACGTCATAAAACAAACACTAATTATATTTGCATTGATGATTTCAAATAAATGACTTTTGATGTATAATAACTTCATGTTTATATATATAAATAATTTTACATTTTCACTGATCTCGAGCCTCTACAGTTTAAATTAAAAAATATATATAGCTAAGATAAAAGAGGGCGGCTTGGCTGGTGAGGTCGGACATGGGGAGAGGAGAAAACCACCAAACTGGACGAGAAAGGTAACAGGCATCATATCCAAATCGAGAGGCCATTATTAAAACTTCAAGGTGGTTCGTGGTCAGGTTTGGGATCTCAAACCATATGGAAATTACGAGATGGTGTGTGTGAGCTCTTTCTTCACCACCCTTTCATTCTTCACTAATTACCTAATTAGGAAAGCCTAGACCAAACCTATTGCGTGCCATAGCTAGGGATGGGGTAAATGCCCAATTAATAATTAAAGTCTCACCACACGCGTCAAGAGTTTTTAGAATTGTTGCTCGATTGTTTTTTTAAAGTATTTTTTAATTAAAAATATATTAAATTATTTTTTAAAAAAATAATTATTCTTTACATCAAGACATTAATACATTAAAATAAAAATATTTTTTTTCAAAAAATAATTTTGGAATGCTTCCCAAACACCCCATCTTCCGTTACTGAATAATTGTGAATAGAGATTATCCAAATTACAAAATTGGTAGAGATTGTGAGAACATAAAGTGATTTTATTTTTGTTTTTTGTTCCATCTAGTAAGAGTAGTTAATTTCTTGTAGAGTCTCATTTAAATTAATCATGTTTTCCTATATATATATATATATATATATATATATATAGTTTTTTATTCACTAGCATCGATTATTTTTCCAAGCTAAAATATTGGAACTGTTGACACTTTTAGAGGGATGTTGACACTTTCCTTAACCTATATTTTGGTCAGGTGCATGAATGGCATTGTTGAAATTACCACGGAAACTAAAGTCCTTACCACCAAAGTTTTTTTTTTTTTTTAAAGTCCGTTTTGACAAACAGCCATTTAAGTCCTACTCATCCCTCTTATAAAACGAGCCTTCATGTTTCTCTAGGCTGTCCACTCTTCAGCACCGCCATACTTATCTTGAGTGGGATTTAAGAGGAAAAGAGAAGGCGAGAACCAGAAGGAAGACAACCACCATGAATCACAAGGTTGGAGATCTCATATCTCAATTGTACCCCGCTGTATACACTCAAATGGTTCCAAAACAAGGTTAGTGACTCATGAAAACCAAGCAGCCAAAACAAAAAAGAAGAAAAGAAATCACAATTTCTTGTGTTTTGATCATCATGAACTTGTAAATAAGTTGATGATATGTGTTTAGGTGATCAATCTAAACCACGACGAAGGCGTAGGAAGAACACAGGAGATGGTAGTGGTGGCGCAAAGAAGAGGCAACTCAGTGCTGAGCAACTTAATTTCCTCGAAATGAATTTCGGCAATGAACATAAGCTGGAAACCGAGAGGAAGGACAAGCTTGCTGCAGATTCGGGGCTTGATCCTCGTCAAGTTGCGGTCTGGTTTCAAAACCGAAGGGCAAGGTGGAAGAACAAGAAGCTAGAGGAGGAATACACGAAGTTGAAGACAGCCCATGAGAGCATAGTTGTCGAGAAATGCCAGCTTGAATCCGAGGTCAATCTCTCTCTAGCTTTCTCTGTCTGTTTTTAAGAAAATGTTACTTTATTGATGCTCGGTGATTTGGATTATTCCATTCCTTTTCTGTTATCACACCATGGAAGTAATTGAGTATAGCTAATTGCTTGATCGAGTTTTCTATTTTACTGTTTTCTTTCGTAAGTATATTACTGATGAAGAACTCAACTTAAATTAGTGAAACTATTTACTTGATGATATTGTTTTTTTTTAAGGTTATCTTATTTAACACCAGATAAAATAAAAGTAGACTCATGTACGTCGTTGATTGTTTTCATACAAGACGATAAAATTAGGACTCCCAATTGGAGTTCTCTTACATGCTTCCCTGCATATTTATAGGATTTATATTTTTGTATTTCGAGTCTCTAAACAGAAAGATAATAATAATAATAATAACAATAACGTGGAACACTATTCTCTTGTTGCCACGTACTTGTACTTCCCTCGGTTTGATTAATGATATGATATCATAAAATGAAAACAACTTTCACTTCCTTACTCAACATTTAACATCTAAAATATATTTTCCCTCTCTTCAACAAGAAGACAGTGCTTCTTAATTCTCGAACGTGCATGGGCCCTAGGCTCGAAGTGAGTCAGCATAGTGGATGAGGTTTCAGAGGAAAAATCATCATCAAAGTGAACCAAAATTCTGACAAGGAACAGAACACTGCCTTTTGTTTTACAAAGTGTTTCAATCTGCAAGTCACCTCCACGAGCACGTGGCACTTTCCCACTTTAGAAATGGCAGGCCATTGTCCAAGCTAGATTGATGGAACAAGTATACCTATATCAAAACATGTCGAAATTCCCAATATTCCAGTTTTCAGTTTTTTCTTACATATTTTACTAAGCTATATTCGGCTCCATTAATTGCAGGTTTTGAAGCTCAAGGAACAGCTCTCAAGAACAGAAAAGGAGATCCACAGGCTAGCAGACCATGTTGATAGGGTTTCCACTGAGAGTCCGACTTCACCCCTGTCAATGGCTATGGACCCACCATTTCTGGGAGAATTCGCACTGGAAGGATATGAAGATGCTTTCTATATGCAACCAGAAAACAGCTACGTTCCTGGAATGGAATGGATTAATCAGTATATTTAGTAACTAGCTAACTTATTTTAGGATGTAGATAGTGTGATTAAGTAGCATTAATCTGATGTAAAATCTCTTTATCCAGTGTACCACCAGGAGTCTTTGTCTGGCTAGAAATTGCAGATGCATGTCAATATTAATTAAATATTCTGCCCAGAAACTGTAGCTGTTCTCAGTGTGGGGGTGGGTCATGGGTGTGCTTTCATGCTAGATGTTCTGAGACAAGCGCACTGGAAATCACCAATCAATAAGAAGCAAAGGTCATCCTAAGAGTTTATTATTCGTAGAACCCAAATAACCTAATTTCCAATTGAAAGAAATTTTAATTTGACTGCAACCTAAAAATTAAATCAAATGAAACTTTGGTATATTTTTTATGAATTATTAAATTCAAACCACTTTTATTGATTTTCCCGTGTCAAGATGTTACGTGGTTGTTTGGAAGTGTGGTTGAAGTTGTTTTTTAAAGTACTTTTCATTTCAGAAATACATTAAAATAATATTTTTTTATATATTTTAAAAATTATTTTTGATATCATGAAAATGATATAAAAACACCCTAAGAACTTAATTTAATGTAAAACTAAAACTAAAAATTTTCATCTTTTTTCAAAGTACTTTTGAAACGTAATATCAAACATGGTCATATTGTTCACACCAATTTTGAGTTTATATATTGTCAAAATATGGTTTACCATGACCTTTCTCTCTCCTTTGATTCCTAACTTCTATCTCTTTCTTCTCATAATTGTTAGAGACTTTAATATAAAAAATTTTGTTTGACATTGTGTTTTAAAAATATTTTAGAAAAAAAATTGATTTTTTTTATTTTTTATTTGAAATTAAAAATTTTGATGTTTTTAAATCATTAGATAATATCAAAAATGATTTATAACAAATAAAAAAATATATTATTTAAATATATTTTTAAATTAAAAATATATTTAAAAATAATCTTAACCACACTTCTAATAACCATTGAAGTTTTGTGATTGAAACTAACTTTTGAAAAAACCATGGCTCAAAGTGTAGAAGTGTGCGCTTCTTGAATAGTAAAAATATATATTAGCAACTTTTATGATGTTAATTTCTAACCCTATTCTTTATTATTATTTTTTTAAACCAAACCGTGCAATTTATTCCATAAAAGCAAAATTTATAGATCTTTTATAAATTATAAGAACTTCATTTCTTTATACAGCTTAAAAATAATTCTTTTCATAACACGCAAGATAATTCTATTAACAGTGACTTGGTTATTTCATTATTGTAGCCAGTAGTAGATCAGTCTTACTTGTTTTTATTGTTATAATTATAACATCAATTATTTTTGTAATCGTTTTGATATTATCCATACAAACAGTGTGGGGGAAAGCAGTCGCTCCTCCACACATTTCACTGTAGATTGCTATAGAACTTTCCGCTACAATATTTTTTTTTCTTACACGCACCACAACTAATTCCAGAACCTATTTTTTTTTATAACCGAGGTGCCCGGACCAGCTTTCATCTCCTCACAAACACACTGTGGATTGCTACAATGCTTTCCCACTTATACATTTTTTTATTTTTTTCCCCACTTATATATTTTTTTATATTTTTTATCCCCCCCCTATTTATATATTTTTTTATATAACTTGGGTGTATGGGTTAGTTTAAGCACACTACGAATAATTCCTGGATCTTTTTTTTTTTTGATAACTGGGGTGTCCAAGCTATCTTACGCGCACCACGACTAATCCCCGAACCCACTTTTTTTTATTTTTGCTACAGTGTTTTTTTCTTTTGAGTATGCTTTTTTTTTTTTCTTGAAACATTTTTTTCCTGGTTTTACTTTTTTTCCACTTATATATTTTTTTATTTTGTTTTTATAGTTGGGGTGTTTAGGCTAGCTTAAGCACACCACGACTAATCTCTAGACCCAATTTTTTTTCATAACTGGGGTGTCCAGGTGAGCTTACGCACACCACGATTAATCATTGGAGTCACTTTTTTTTTTTTTGATAACCGGGGTGTCCAGATCAGCTTTCATCTTCTCACAAAACACTGTGGCTTGCTAAAGTACTTTCCCACTTATACTTTTTTTTATAACTTAGGTGTTCGGACCAATTTAAGCGCACCATGACTAATCCCCAGATCCAATTTGTTTTTTTATAACCGGGGTATTCAAGTTAGATTACATGCACCACAACTAATCCACAAACCTACTTTTTTTTTTGCTACAGTGCTTTCCTACTGGTACATTTTTTTTCCCTGTTTTTTTCTTATACTTTTTTTTCACTTATATATATATTTTTTATAACCGGGGTCTCTGGGTCAGCTTAAGTGCACCACGACTAATTCTCGGACTGATTTGTTTTAAAACAATATGGATTGCTACTTAGCTTTCCTGCTTATACTTTTTTTTTGTTTTTTTCCCACGTATAATTTTTTTTTATTATCGGGGCTTTAAGCCAGCTTAATCTTTTTTTTTCACTTATATATATTTTTTTATAATCGGAGTCTCCTGGACAGCTTAAGCACACCACGACTAATCCCTGAACTAATTTTTGTTTTTTTATAATCGGGCTATCCAAGTCAGCTTGTGCGCACCATAACTAATCCCCGAACCATTTATTTATTTATTTATTTTTCTTATATTTTTTTTGTTCACTTATACATTTTTTCTTATAACAGGGATCTCCGGGCCAACTTAAATGCTCCATGACTAATCCCCAGACCGAGTTTTTTTATAACCGGGGTGTCCAAGCCAGCTTGCGCGCACCACGACAATCCCCAAACCCTTTTTTTTTATAACCAGGGTGTAGGGTCCAAGCCAATTAGCTAACGTTCACCACGAGTTGTATAAGTATGTATATACCCCTATAAGACAAAATCCAAGAGTTGGCTATAGGGGTGTATTGATATTATTTTTCCCACTTATATATATTTTTTTATAACCGGGGTATCCGGGCCAACTTAAACGTACCACGACTAATCCTTGGATCAAATGTTTTGTTTTATAACTAGGGTGTTCGGACCAGCTTGAGCGCACCAAGACTACTCCCCAGAACCCTTTTTTTTATAACTGGGTTGTCTGGGTCAGATGACGCACACCATGAGTTGTATAAGTACGTATATACCCCCATATAAGACAAAAATCCAAGAGTTGACTATAGGGGTGTATTGATAATTTACTAATTTTTAATTATATTTTCTGTCGCAGTACTATGGTCGTGTCTTCGAGTGCGCCGTCAATTTCTGAACTCAAGCACATTTCGGACGACGAGTGCGGCGTCGTAGAACATCTAAAAATGTATATAGGTTTTTTATATATTTATTTTATGATGTAAAATGTGTTTAAAATAATACCAAGGTATCAATGGTATTTTAAATTTTTTTCATTTTTGTGCATAGTACAATAACCATAATACCCTCAAATAATACAAAAACTAAGAATTGTCAGTGGGAGTGTCCCGGTGATTTCACATTTTTAGTGTACAATAAAATAATTTTTGTAGCCTCAAATAAGACAAAACAAAAGAGTTGCCTGCGAGGTGTTTCAAACATTTCACGTTTAACTATTTTACTCATGGTCAAATATGTCAATTTTCTCTAATTTACTTATATTTCAATCTTTCATCCAGAAATACTTTTAAAACATAAAACAAAGAATATCAAGGTATTTTTTATATAAAACATAGACAAAATATTAGATAAATATGAGTAAAGCTATCGAGTAATATGGTTGCATCAGGTTACCTCACCAAACTTGCAAATTAAATCAATGACTTCATAAAGTTTAATAGCGTATTTTTTTAAAAATCATTTTTTATTTAATTAAACTTCTTAGGAAATAAACCACACCATTATGCTAAGATATTTTATTGATACCAACCTGATGTCAAATTATTTTTTTGATACCATAATAGCTATATAAAAAATAGATTAAAATAAATTATCAACTCTAAATCCTCGTAACATATCATATAAAGACTAAATTAAAAAAAATCAATAGCCCAAGGAAAAAAAAGGTTCAAGATGTAAAAGAGAACCCCCACATATTACTATTATAATTCATAATGCTAATGGATATGGAGAAGCAATGTCCATAAACCCATCATATAAAGACTAAATTATAAAAAATAAATCAATAACCACCAAACAAAAAAGGGTAAAAAAAAAGAATTAATATTGTAATCCACAATGATAATGGATGTGGAGAAATAATGTTTTCTCTATACCTTTTAGCTTAACAACAACAATAATAAAATTAGAAAAAAAATATCCTGCTAAACCCGTGAATTAGGGAAAATAGGGTTACCTTGCCCTATAAACCCGATGTTTTTTTCTTTCATTAACTCCTAGTTTTTTCTTCAATATCATTTTTGTTATTTAGCTAATCTTTTTTTTAAAATATATCATATAAAGACTAAATAAGATCATAAAAAAATAGGTCATACTATGATGCTAAGTTGTTTTTTTTATATCAACCCGATGCAGTGATATTTTTTTTTGATACCATGATAACTATATAAAATACAAATCAAAATAAATTATTAAATTTAAAGTCCTATAAACACATCATATAAAGACCAAATTAGAAGAAAAAAAAATCTATAGATAAACAAAAAGGTCAAAATAAAATAAAAAAAATTGTGAATTACTATTAAATCCATATTTCTTATGAGGTGGGGAAACAAAAAATAATTATAGATTACTATTGTAATTCATGGTGCTATGTTTTCTCATACCTTTTAGCCTTATATTTAATTTGAAAATATATTAAAATAAATCTTTTTACTTTTTTTATATCAACATATAAAAATTATTAAAAATACTAAAAATATATTAATTTATTTTTTTTAAGCAAAAAGTATTTTTAAAAAACATGTAGAAAAAGAATCAGAAAATGTCTCCACCTTTCGTTTTGGTTAATGATGTGTTTGGTCCCTTAATTATTTATTGTTTACCAGCTTGGTTCTCTTATTAATTTTTACCCTAATATTATCTATGTTGTACTTATTAGATCATATGCCACCAAATCTTGTTTAACTTACCAACAAGATATAAAACATTTCTCATAGAGGTAACAAAAAATTCAATAATTATAGAAATAGATGCCATTGGTTTGTTTTTTTTTTACTTTTAAAAGCATTATTTATCTATTTCACATAACACTTTGAGAGGATGGAATGAAAAGTTAGAAATTATGAAATATAAAAGTCTATCATGAAATACAAGACATGCAAACATAAGATCAAGAAATATAAGGTAAGAGGAATGATTTGGAGTTAAAAATAGTTTATGGACGAACTCAAAAGGTAATAGATAGTAAGGGGACCCAAAAATACCATAAACCCCACATCATCACCCTCATATCTTTCTCCATAAAAATCCTATTTACTGTTGAAGGTTCGAACAGCAAACTTCTTCACCTGTTTTGAGGAGACACAACGACAGGTGAAACTGATAAACAACAGCGCAAGAGGATCTTTGCTTATTCTTCTATTTGACTCCCTGTCTGTTTAAATATCTCTCTCTCCTGATCTCAGCCGTTTATCTTCTTGAGAGAGAGAAAAAAGAAAATAGAAAGGGAAGTTCTTTTACTGGAACAGCAGGTTTTTCTATCCAACTTGGACTTCCACCTCACTCTGTTTTCTCTCTCTCTCTCTTCAGGCCATGAAACAAGGTACCTCCTCTCTCTCTCTCTCTACAAATTTCACTCCTTTTCTATGCATGTACTTGCTTCTTTTTTTGTGCTGTTTAATTTACCATGTTATGGGATCTGTATGCAGTGCTGTTCTATGGTATGTATTGGTGGGGTTTGTTTCCTTTCCTTTCCGTTCCCTTTTTTTGTGATATTTATGATAAAGTTTTGTTCTTCGAATTTGTTGTGTTTTGCTAATGTTTTTATGAACTGGGTCTTTTTTGTTTGCAGTTTTAAGGTTGCTACTGTTAGGAACTAGCTGGTTCTGTTGTACTTTCTTTTATTGTACTTATTAAAGCTTTATTTTAGTTTGTACTCTGAATATTTATGCTTTTCGCTTGAAATTTTAGGCTGTCTGTGGTAGATAAGGGTATATTCTAGTCATTAGAGATTATTTAGAGAGATTCAGTGTAAGGTAGGGGATGTTTGTGATGCTTGCTGTTGGTCTATTTAAAGAAATTATCTATGATAGCTTTATTTAACTAAGATTCTAGTAAAGATCTAATACTAACTAGGTTTGACAGAGAGAAAATAAGGAACCTATTGACAAATGGCTGAAATGGATTTTATGCATTTTGTTTGATCATGACTCTTTGGATTTCATTCATCTCAAGATAACAGTTAGGTCGTATGGAAGAGTGGGGATCATTCTGGATAGAAAAATGTTATTTTCTCCTAATAAGCCATCGCAATAGATTCACCTACAGAAACAAATGACAAATTAAGTAAATGAATCATAAATAAATGGCTGTTTGTTCATGTAATTTTGGGAGCGACTGTTGATTGATATATCAATTTTCTTTTATATCTATTGAGAGAGTACAATAAATCTATGTGACTACAATGATCTGGAGGAGGATGTTCTTGAGAACACTAATGATTGACACTAATTTTAGCATATAATTATAAGAGTATAAATCAACTAGGGCTTCTGTAGGGCGTGTTTTTATAATTCAACCTGATTATAAGAAACTCCATTTCGGTGCTTAGTGCATTCTTGAAATTGGTGAAAGTTAAAATATTTCCCATATCTCCTTCAAAAATCATATAACGTGCTCTAGAGATCTTATAATCTCATGTCGTATGTAATGCATGGAGGAGCTTAATGTAGTATTATTTTCTTGGGAAGGTTTAATTGCTTTTTGGCTAAGTTTGATTGATGTAATGACCGATGCTAGTTTGATTAGCAAAAATGGTAGTATCCAGTTTGATGTTGGTGAAGCTTAGAATAGCAGGGACACACCTGCACTTTTGAAGTGAGTGATTACTTTTTTTGGACACTTGAAGTGCTGCATTTTTCTCAAGAAACACTCAATAATCTTTTAAAAAATTGGGCATAATGTAAACTAATATTTCCAGTAATGATGGTTTCTGTTTTGCCAGCTGATGGATCTTTAAATAATTTCTTTACTGTTGTTTTGAATATCTTTTTTGAAGTATTGGACTTAAGCAACGGGATGTCGCTGGTGGATGGAGAGATAGATCATAAATGGTAATGTAGATTGAAAACTGATTGTTAACAGATCGACTAAAAAGTGAAATAACCATGGCCAATAGGAACGGAGCAGGGTTGCTTTAGAATGGATATCATAGTTGAGCCCTGGTCCAGATTGTGTAGGGATTTATGAAATTACTATAAGGCTCTATTGCATTATTCTGGGTTCTGAAGGCCATTTGCGAGCATTTACACGGGTTGAATGGTCACTACAGTGACCAAGAGACATCCTTAATTTGAAAGGGAACTTCACCTACAAAGGCTTGTGGGCATGTCCATGTATACGTGGTTGGGATTATGGCTCTGTTGAGTTGTTTTGTAATGAGTATATTAAAACTTTCTAATTTTTTTTTCATTCTCTCCATTACTTCCTCAATGCTTGTTTTGCAGCTTAATCACCATCTTCACCACATGGTCAGGGGTGAGTCTTGTAAGCAGTAATCTTTTCCCCACCAAAATGTCATGTAACATGCATGATATGTGGGGAGTGATTGATAGCATGATTTTTTAATTGCAAAGAGTGAGAGTGTCTTCTTTACCCCAAGAGAGGTTGTGACCTAGCTATAAGCTTTTTAGGTAAGGATGCATGGCTAGTTCCAATTCAGTAGAGACTATTGCTATACTTCTTGCAAATTGGTGGCAATGCAGTGGTGGCTTTGAACACCTTCGGTTAACGTGTAACGCAATGATAATTGCTTCCATGCATGGTAATGACAATTGATTTCATAATGATTGCATTTAATTCCTGATATGTTTTGTAATCTGGTATGACATCGGCAGGTGCTTTATAGATATTGCTCTGGGTACGATAGATCCAAACATAAATTGTTGAAGTTGGTGGTATTTACTAAATTGATCTAAATGGGGACAGGGGAAGAAAGCATACCTGCTAAGTCTTCCAAACCAGCATCTTCAAATCAGGTTCTTTTTCTCTCTCACACTCACAAACACAAATGCACACACGCAAATGTACAGAGATTCACATGCTGACAAGCATACCAATCACTCTTCATTGTGTCAACAGGAAATACCCACAACGCCTTCATATCCTGATTGGTCAAATTCTATGCAGGTTCATGCTTATAAAACTCATATTATTTCTTATATCTTCAGTACTAGCATTAAATGCTCATAACTTGGCTACTTTTTTAGGCTTATTATGGTGCTGGAGCTACCCCGCCTCCCTTTTTTGCCTCGACAGTCGCCTCACCGAGCCCTCACCCCTATCTTTGGGGAAGCCAGGTGGGTATCTCCTATTCTTTGAGAAAAGCATGTCAGTTCCACTCATCTGACAGAAGTTATTTTCTTTTCTGTTGACAATTTTCAGCATCCTTTAATCCCACCTTACGGAACCCCAGTTCCATACCCAGCTTTATATACTGCAGGGGGAGTGTATGCCCATCCAAACATGGCTCTGGTAATAATGAGTGTTTCTGATACAGGATTTTTTCTTTTGTGGCGTTGATATTCCCTTTTACTACCATGGCTAAATGCCCTGTCTTAGGATCCTATAATTTTGTACCTATTATTCGGTCACCTGATGTTTCATATTCATTTATCTTCCTTGCAGACACCAAATACAGCACAGGCAAATACAGAGTTGGAAGGAAAGGTCCCTGATGGAAAGGACCGTGCTTCAGCTAAAAAAGCCAAGGGAACTTCAGGAGGAAAAGCTGTAGAGAGTGGAAAGGCTATTTCAGATTCAGGAAACGATTGTGCCTCTCAAAGGTCAGTCAAGCTCAAGTTTATTGGTAATTTTTCCTTTCGGAATGCATATACATTGGATTCTTTGATATTGACCTATATGCTATCTGAACAGTGCTGAAAGTGGTACTGATGGCTCATCTGATGCCAGTGATGAGAATAATAACCAGCAGGTATATTTCTGAGCACTCATATTATTTTCTATCGGTTTGCTCTTATTGTATAGTGCAAATGACTAGGATCTTGTTGAAGCATTTGTGACCTATCCCAGAAACAGGTTTTTCAGCTTGTTCATGCTGGAAATTCAGATGCCCTGAATATTTTTGGAATTGCAGTTTTCTTTGATAACCCATGGCCAATGGAAATTGTTATTTATATTCTATTTAATGAGAATCTTCCTAAATATTATAGGAATATGCTGCAAACAAGAAAAGAAGCTTCAACCAGATGCTTGCAGATGGTAATATTTCTCATCCTTGTCTCTATCTGCTGCTGTTGTAATAGCTTGCTAAACAAGGTCACTTTCTTCACAGCCAATGCACAAAGTAACTCGGCTGAAGCAAATATCCAAACTTCTGTGCCTGGGTAAGCCTGTGGTGTCTACTCCTGCTACTAATCTAAACATTGGGATGGACTTATGGAATGCATCTCCAGCTGCTGCTGGAGCTACAAAAATGACACTAAATCCATCTGGTGCCTCCTCCGGTGCTGTTCCTGCTGGAATGTCTGAACAGTGGACTCAAGTATGAAACCTGTGGTTATTTGTTGCATCATTCTTGAGTGTTTGTTTAAACCATGTAGTAAAATTCAGCTTTTAACAATCAAATTATTTCTGCTGTTATGGTCTAACCAAAGGTTTGACCTTTCATCAGTTCAAATTTCATTTTTATGTTTTCCTTAACTTCTAATATTTCAAATTTCATGAAAAATCAAACTTTGTGGCCTTCTCATACCTCAAAAGGAACAGGTCAATTTGTTTTTGAGAATGATGAAAGGATGCTATTTATGGTAGACATTTCTGTTTGTTCATGCAGCTGTTAGGCTATCTGCATTCCTTTTCCTTCCACTGAATTATAGATTTGGGTTCTGACAGGATGAACGGGAATTGAAAAGACAGAAGAGGAAACAATCTAATAGAGAGTCAGCCAGAAGGTCAAGGTTACGTAAACAGGTACTGCTGTAGTTTTTGCCTTTTCTTGTCCTTGAATGTTTGCTTATTTCTTCACCATTGCTAGTTCCAAATCAGATGCTCATCTCGTACTTTATTTTAGGACTGATAGGTGCAGTAGTAAAACAGGTTATTTAAATTTTCTTTACCAAACTCGTATTAAATTTTTGTCTCTCTATTTTTCTAGCGAAGGATGATTCTCTAATCCTCAACAGCCTTAAATAGTACACCTCTCATGTCCGGAAATAATTTCACTATTTGTCGCTGGCCTCAAAAAAAGAGTAACAACTTCCAACTGTTTCAGAACTTTCTTACACTGTCTAAAAGCTCTAAACCTGACCACATGTTCCTTGAGGGCATCTCCTCATATTTTGAAGTTCAAGGTTCAACTTAGAGCTTGCTTGCCATCTTTCTTTTAAATAAAAGGAAAGAATGAAGGAAAGCTTCTTTAGGTTGTTCAACATATTCTTGCTTCTCATATCGGTGACGAGGATGAATTTGACGGGAACATTTGCTGTTGAATTTTATCTTAAGGTTTGCTGCTGTTAATCTCCTGTTAAAAGCTGATAACTATTGCTTTGACTTTTCATCTTAACCAGGCAGAGTGTGAGGAGCTACAAGGCAGGGTAGAGAATTTGAACAATGACAATCGCAATCTTAGAGATGAATTGCAGAGTCTCTCCGAAGACTGCAACAAGCTTAAATCCGAAAATGATTCAATAAAGGTTTATTTTAGTCCCTACCCTTTTTATTTGAAACTCCATTCATCATAATCATTTAGTGATTGGTACGTGCAACATGGGCATCTTTAGCTTCGTCACTCGATATCATGGTTACTCCCTTCTTCGTCTTCATTAAAGTTTGTTTTCGTTCTTCTTGCTAAAATTTGATCACTCGCTAAACAAATGTGAGTCTGCTGTTATAACAGGAGGAGTTGACTCGGTTGTATGGACCAGAAGCAGTAGCTAACCTTGAACAAACCAACCCTGTTTCAGATCCGAAGTCTCACGGTGGCGAGGGAAACAGTTGACAGTAAAGGAATGAACCGGCATCCGGGAGAACACTTTCTCGAGCTCCTCCTGTATATCATGATTACCATTAGTCAAGCTGAGGACCTTTGGTTTTCATGACTGATCCATACCCTTAACCCTTTAGTTGTAATGGCAAAATTTCCTTGCAAGATTTTAACTGGAGCTAGAAACCTCATTATTGCATTATTAATTCAATCAACTTCGTTGGCTGAAAAGGAACCCTTTTCCCTTTTCATGAAAGGGGCTCTTTAACGGTAGTTTTATAATTCTGGCAAATATAATCACGAGCGTTGACGTTTGATTAATCTGTCAAGAGTCTGCAATTTGTCATATTAATAGACACCAGCTTTCCGCGCACACAAGTTTTGACAACCCAATGACAAAGCATGTTAGAAATTTCTTTAAAAAGACTTGGTTATGTGTTCACATTTGTGGTCAGATTAAGAGGCAAGTTTTGGTGAAACTAGTTTTTTCATGATACGTTAAGAAAGTATTTTTAAATTGATTCCGTGTTGGACCCGCAAGTTATAGATGCTTCGAACCGGCATTTTATTGGCAGGCCATGATGATATCTCCGTGATATAAAAAATGAATGACCCACCTCTTCTCTCTCGTCGCATTTCAATCCTGATCCACTTCATTAAAGAGGCGAAGAGAGAACAGAACATAACAAGAAACAATCTACAGAACTCGCAGATCCGGAAGATGTGTTACAAGGTGACCTGCTCAACGTGCGGCAAGACCACATGGGGTGGTTGCGGCAGGCATGTTCCTTCCGTTTACAGGGGCATCCCTGAAGGGCAACACTGTCTCTGCCGTGAATGGCCCGGTGTCGATCCTAAGAACCCCAATGGAAATGGTGCTGCATCCTCTTCCTCTTGCTCTATTCTCTGATTGCTCTCTTACTACTTTTGCTGGTAATTACTTGCAGCCTTCCGTTCTATTTCGTGCTAGTTGTCTTAATTTCTCCCGGAATAACAACAGATTTATAAACTGTTTCCAGTTTTCGTTGCCTCTGCGAAGGCAAAATGAAGTTGGATTTCTGTTTTGGTTCACTGTTGTAATCACGAAATAGTGGAAACGACGCCGTTTCTCATTGACAATTCCTTCGTAACTATTTTGTTGTTGACTTTGTCGTCCTTGTGTTGTGAGAATCCAACATCTACACTTTTTGTTCATTATTTTTCTTTTGTGTATGCTAGTATGCATGCTAGGATATTTGTTGATTCAAATGCAATTTTTAAATATTTTATTATTTGTTCAATATGCATATTATAACTTTATTTTTAACTCTTTTACAAGTTTATGATGTCTTAAGCAAGATAATTAAGTTCATGAACATAAAAGGTGTTTAGGATTATGGTTCAGGATACTTTTCAAAATAGAATTTTGTTGAAATAAATTTTATTATTTTTAAATTTTTAACATCACGTTAAAACCATTAGAAAACACTAAGAAAATTAAATTAATTTACTTATTTTTTCAAACCAAATATATTTCTAAAACATACCTAAAAGCACAAGTAGAAGTTGTGTAAAACACCCTCTTAATCAGGCTTTGAATGAACCTAATTGATTTATAATTGAAGTGAAATTAAGTTTGAAAGTTGATTTGAATAAAATTGTAAGAATTAATTAAGTTTAAGAACTTAATTAAACTTTTAATGGGTTTAATTGGCTGCATTAAGGATTTAATTAAAACAAAAGTTAGGTTTGAAAGCGTAATTGGTCTACATTGCAATGATTGAAAATTCAGAGGACTATTCTTGAATTTTAACAAACTAATTGGTCAATCCAGAGGCTTAGTTGTGAAGAACAAAAGTTTGGAAGTCAGTTAAGGGCTTAATTAGAAGAAATTCAAAATTAAGGACCAAGGTACTAAAAACACAAATTTAGGGGTTGAAATTGATAGAATCAAGGGCCAATAAAAGTTTAGTGATAAAAAAGAGTCCAATTACACAATTTAGAAACCATGAATCCAAATACAAAAGGCATGCAAACTAGAGGATTCCAATTAGCATATTCAAGGATACAATTGTATGAATTGAAAAGTTTTTATGTTAATTGAGGGTGTATAAGCTGAAATTTAAAGAGCAAGGAACGTGATGGAAATTATAGAAACCCTAAATAAACCCTTGATTTTTCAAGTTTAAGTTAGACGATATTTCTTCAAGTTTTTGTAAAGATAACAAGCATCATACCATTCTATCATTGTTTTTCTTATTTTGTAGTTGAGAATGTTGTTTAAGGAGCAATATTAAAACAAATGAATGTTGTGTTTCTGACCACTTTAAGGATTCTAATCAACACTAAATGTATGAGAAGCACTTTCTGTGAAAGGATAAACCATCTTCATCAAACATTTATACCTTATTTGGCGCGATGAACTTAATAAAATTTTGTTTGGAGTTAGCCTCCCCTGTATTGACAATTTCAAATTGATCAGAAGTTAGTTTTCTACTCAATTAATATAGAGTTTTAAACCTCCAAATCAAGTTTGGTTTGCTCTTGTTGATATATTTACATCTCCTATACATGCTTGAAGTCCCAATATGACATATTTATATCTTAGTCTCCATGATGCATCTCTAAAAAACCATACCAAGTCATCCTTAACTGAAAAATAAAGTCACTCTCCTTAAAGAACAAACTTCGAGGTTGCTTTCTTCTGAGAGTTACACAATAACTTTTAAGAAAAAGGTTATAGAAGAAAGAGGGAAATCTTTCATAAACCACCATGACAATGGTGAGTGGTTTTATAACTTTCATTTTTGTTTTAGCCTATAAGAGAGTTATCTTTCCAAAAGATGAAAAAAGAAGAAATAGTAAGAGAAACTCAAAAGAGAATCAATAGATAAATTCTAGAAAAAATAATGAGCAAAAAGGAAGAAAAAAAGATAAACACATGAATAAAGGGTTGTCAAGAGGTTTGAAAACAAGAAGAAAAGGAGCAACATTATCCATAAGAGAATACAACATTGTGTTATAAGGTATATAATTGCCTGTGAGTAGAGAGTGTATCTCAATGAGCACACCCGTTTTTAATCCCTTTTAACTTCTTCCTTGAGTATTTATTATTTATCTAGTATGTTTGGTTGTTAGGTTTAAGGGAAATGTATGTATTTTGATATATCAAATCATGTTTTAAAGTAAATATACATTTATTTTGAATATAGATTCAAGATAGTTTTAAATGCATGATTTGATGTTTTAGAACTATTAATGTGATGAGGATAACCTGTTTAAATGACAATCAAATATTTTAATGTTTAGATAAGTCACCAGATTTGTTTTAAATTCATGTGTTTTACAAAATTTGTGGTCTTGTTTTTGGTGATATACTGGGTTTAGTCAAGTTATGTTCATGATAAAGTTGGTTAAAAACAAGTGTTAAAATTGATGTAATAATTTTTTTAGTTAAAGAAATGCAATACTGAAATTTTATGGATAATTTGGTTAACTATTGCATTGTCCTTTTTTTTCTTAAGTATTTTGATCGTTCAAATAGGTTATTATGAGCATGTTTGAGCTAAGGCTACTAAATTTAAACCATGATTGTAGATTTTCAATTAATTTTTAGGTTTAGAACTGCTTTTGGATTTTTCTAGGTTTCTACTTGAATGTTTATAAGCAACTATTTTTTAATTCTTATAAACTGATGTTTTGGCTTGTCTTGTGTATTTATACCGAAGCTTAAATTCACGTGATTGTTTCTTGTTCTTATTTTGTTATTTAGAGGTTTGGATTTGACTAGTCAATGCTCGATACCCTTTGAAAATTTAGGTTTTAGTTTGGAACTGTTGGCTTTGATTAATATAATTTTTGGTATATCTTTCTCTTTTGATGTATCATTATGCTTTGATATTTCATGTTCTATCTTTTTGTGCTTATAATATGATGTAATTTGATTTGTAGATTTGATTTGACTTATAGGTTCATAAAGTGTTTTTTGTGTTCTTTAGAAAAATCAAATAAAAACAGCGTTTTAATATTCTTCATTTATTTTCTAAGTGTGGGATGTGTTTTTTAGTCTTTAGGCTAGGCGGAGAAGCCTAGTCCATATGGTTGGGTTAAGCCTTTACGACTTTAAGTTATGTTTGGCAAGACTAAAATTTGCCATAGAAAAAACATGTTTTTGGGTTGGAAAACTTGTGTTAAAGCAAACTTTAAGCATTTTTTTTTTTTACTAAGGGTGTGTTTGGCAACATGCCCTATCATATTTTTCACAAACTTTGTTATGTTTGTTTTTGCCAAACAAGCCTTAATTTAGTTTTCACTATTTTTTAGATTTTTAAGGAAATATTTTGAGATTAATCTTGGGTGGTTTATATCATTTTTATCCTTTATATTTAATATTTGAAATTATGAATTTATACGTAATATGTTTTTCTAGCATTAAAAAACCTTTTTTTTGTTTTGAAAAAACAAAAATCTTTCTTAAAAATACACATTTATGTTTTAAATTTATATAACCAGGTTTCTCCAAAACAAATCATGTTTGCATTTTGAATAAAAGAAAAAAAAATAGCATTGCATGAATTAGCATAAAAAAACAATTTTTTTCCTGATCTTTTCTATAGAAATGAATAATCTCTATATATACTAATTTTTTTTTAAAGAAGATAATTTTCTTGTGGTTTATATACCAAAAGTAAGAGTTATAAATAATTTTTTTACCCTCAAATAATTTTATATTCTAGTAAAAATATGCAACTTTAAAAGAAAAACCTATCAAGATCACATTTTTTGCATAGTGATTATTTTGCTTGTTGCCTGCTTCTACACTGCAATTGTTAAAGTAAGCTTTGTTCGTCATTTTTGTTGCGCTTTCATCATTATGTCAAATGCTATGCCTAATTATTTTTGTTAGAATTTAAGCATAATGCAATGCAACCTTTTGTAAAAAATAAAAATGCTTCATAATATTGTGGTTTGCTACTCTATTCATATGGACGAGAATCCTTATATGAAACATATATGTTTGCTAAAACTAATTCTCCTAATTTCATCATTAATTCGTAGTGAACCCAACCTTAGAGGAGAAGATAAATATTGTGTTAGACAAATTTAGAGTTTTTAAGGGATATATTATATAAAGATTTGATCTTTTTTGGTTTCGAATAATATTTTAAAGGTTGGATTGTCGTAAATAATAAGTCATTTAATTGTTTGACTTCCAATAATAATCCATATAAACAACAAGTGAGAAAATCTTCTAAATTTCTATTTAAGAGAGAGAGAGACAGAGAGAGATTATTATGCCTAGAGTGGTAGTTTTTTTTTTATTTTTATCTTGTAACATATATATATTTTTTGGTCTAACAGACAACCATTAAAAAATAAAAATCATAAATTACTATTTACAAAGAAATTTGAAAAACCCTGTAAATTAGCAAAATATGAATTTGACTCTTGAATAATATTCATATATTAATTCAAGATAATTTTAGAAATGAACTCAATCAAGTTCTTGATTTTTCTAGGTCTAGAAATATAATCTTGGTTTAATCATATTTTAGTCCTTAATTTCTAAAATATATTTCAATTGTTTCATATTTAGTAAAGTCATCTTAGTTTAATTAAGATAATATGTAACATGATCAAAATATAATATTTTTTTATATAAAATAACTTAAAGATATCAAGTTTAAGGATCATTTACACAATTTTTTCCTGATCTTTTCTATAAAAATGAATAATCTCTCTATATGAAATTCTCACGTGGGTCATTTAGTATATATGTGTCAAACAACTAGTTTTTTATACTGCAACTTATAAGAATAATTACATGATTTTATAAAAGAAAGAACATGAAATATAAGTCTCTACAACTTACAATATCAAGTATTTAAAAGAACATAAATCATCAATATTTCTAAAACAATAAAACTTTTATAATTATAACAACTTTTAAAAGACATGTTAGCTGGCCTTCTTTTTTTTTTTTAAGAAAAAAAAAGTTGATTGGTTCATGAAGTCTTACATGAAGGGCGTTTTGGACCCACAAATTCTAGATGCTTTGAACCGTCGTTTTTAAGAAAAATCATCACTAGATTTTTCATGATACGTTAAGAATGTATTTTTAAATTAACTCCGTTTTGGACCCACAAATTATAGATGCTTTGAACCGGCGTTTACTAGGCAGGCGATGATGATATCTCCATGATATAAAAAATGAACGACCCTCCTCCTCTCTCTCGTCGCAGTTCAATCCCGATCCACTTTATTACAGAAGTCGCAGTGCCGGAAGATGTGTTACAAGGTGACATGCTCAACGTGCGGCAAGACCATATGGCGTGGTTGCGGCGGGCATGTTCTTTCCGTTTACAGGGGCATCCCTGAAGGGCACCGCTGTCTCTGCCGTGAATGGCCCGGCTCCTAAGAAGCCCAATGAAAATGGTGCTGGATCCTTTTCCTCTTGCCGCAACCACTCCGTGTGAACGGAGCACATTCATTTATAAAGACAATAAAATAAGGTGGTGAAGTCGTCAATGTACAGTTCCTCTCTGTACCCTTGCTGGTAATCGAGTGAATTCTGCTATTCAACGTGCTGGATCCTCTTCATTTTGGCTTCGCAGAGGCAATGAAATCTGTTATTCTATGATCTTGTTATCCTCTTCAAACGAGTGGTTAGAAAAACGCAACAAAGCCTTAATAATAATCAGACTAATAAATAATGCAAATTATCTTAAGCACGTACGGTATAATAGAAATGATATTATCTAGATTTTGCAGAGCAGTTAAAATTTGTAAACATCAAAATATTCGGTAATGACTCCAGACTTATAAACCATAAAAAAAGACAAGAATCCTTTATGCTTTATCCACGCCACCAAAGTCTTCATCTATAATCATCATCACCATGACATCACACACGTGAAACATAAACATGCAGAAGAAGTCTTCATTGGTGAATTGCTAAAGTAGGCATCTTTGAGTGGGAGAAGAATCCACACACGCTCCGTTTGATTTTTATGATGGAGTTACTTGTTGTTTCAACTTTGGAGCAGCGAACCCTTCTGCCTTCCGTACATTCCAACGATAGATTTTCTTTTTTAATGGTCGGGTGGAAGAACCTTTAGCGCGCGGTGAGTTCGATCGTGACTTTAATTAGCAGTCTTGTTGCTTTCTAAAGCGACAGCGTAACATGTTCTTCCTAGTTTTCATTTAGAAGTTTTTGAAAAAAAGAATCTTGAAGGGAAGAGATGAAAGGTAGGGATATCCCCGGTAGAGTTGCCGTAAATAATTTTTGTTTCTACCATGCTATTCGATTGCAATGGATGGCTTTTCGTTGGAATTATACAATTATTGCTGTCGTTTTGGAGATTTTCTGCTGCAAATTGCTAAGACTGTTGCTGCTTTGGATTGCACAGTCCCGTTTGGTATTTTGGGTCGTGGAGAACTAGTCTGTCTCAACATTCTAATCATCTTTCCTTGTTTTCTTGCTGTATTTTACTTGGTGCTGCGCTTTCTCTTTCAGATCAGTTTTCTGCAAGAATTTCTATTATGCATAGTTTGATTACGTGTTTGAAAGTGTGATTAAATTAAATTTCCTGTCATTAACATCAAGATAATGTGGAAGGATTGCGAAAACATTAAAGTAATCTGGACAGAAACTTTATATTCGTATAAGACTGTTATTAACATCAAAATAATCTTGACAGCACAACTTTCTCTGCTGTTCTGTCAGAAACAATGCATGCAAAAGAAAAACAAATCTTGGGAAGAGGATGGCAGATTATGATTCCTTAATTGGGGCTATTATCCCTTTTAATTTATATATTTCCCCAAATCATTTGATAACAGGCAAAAGTTCTGTGCAAGTTACAGAAAAGAGAGACATACATAGAGAGTGACAAAAGATACTCAGCCCCCTCTCTTTCTTCCTATGCAAGACACCAACATATAACTGCCGAATGTGAAAAGCTAATTAGTTTCGGGATAGATTCATCATTACATCACAGAAACAACCTAATTAACTTCTAATATAACATTTGTTTCTAACACTTCCAAGCGGATGTAGCAATAAGTGGCCTGTTACGCCAGCAAAGAACCAACTCAGCCTGCCGTTTTGCCACACAGAAACCACTCACTTGCACCTTTCCCAGCAACGACTCAGCTTGAAAATCAGCAAACTGACTCAACTGAACCGGCCTCACTCCTGCCGCAGCAAATACCTCCCTCCATGGAGACAGTGTTCGCCTTCCGCATCCCTCAACTGCCGCCAAAATCTTCGGTTTCAGCAGGGACATCTCAATTTTCCTCGCCCAATCGCCACCAGCTGTACCCACGGCCGCATCCAGGGACTCAAACATCATTGAATAAAATCCAAGACAATTGACAAAGTTCCTCCTAAAAGACAACCCAGTTCCAGATCCTGTCCACCCTTCACTGTCCACAAATATGACTAAACTGGGCGAAACTCGGCGGAAATCATTAACAAACATAGTAACATTATTTGTTGAACCAAGATGTCGAAGTATTGTTGGAGATAAGAGAACGGCAATTTTCTCTCCTTCAAAAAACTTGACTGCTTTGAAAGATAACATTTCAAAAGTAAGGAAAGGAACAAACTCGATATGGAATCTGATCTTGAGTTCATGGGCGAACTGTGAGAGTCTTTCTTTGATCAATTTGGTCTCAAATACAGTATCTTCTCTTACAACCGCAGTGATTCGAAGAAGCGGGGTTGTGAGCTTATTGCAAGATTCCGCTTTGTCTACAAGTTCTCTCATCAAAGAAGCATAGTGGCAGCCAAATCCAATATCAAAATCTATGACATGAAGAAACACTGAATCTCCATCAAGTGAATCGAGAATAGCTTGGCTGGTGGTGAAGTCGGTGAACATGGGGATTGGAGAGATGCTAAAGAAGGCCTTGTACGCCCTTATAGTTTGGACAGTGTTGGACCATGAAGGGAGTACAGGATTAGTTTGAGGCCTTGTTGATCCAGTTGTGAGGAGAGACTGGAGAGCTTCTTTGAAGAAAAAAGCGGCTCTTTGGAGTGGTTTACCGTTTGGTGATTGAAGGCGATGATTGAGCCGTTCCAATATCACTTGAGCAAGTTGTAGCTCGTTTGAGTCAAAACAATCTGCTGCTTTGATAAGCTCTTGAATGAAATCAAAACCAACATTCCAATTCCCGGTACTGCTATGAAAACTATGGGACAAATCAAGAGAAGTCAAATTGTGAGTTGGGATAGAGTTAGTGTACATATCATTAAACTCAGAGTGAAAACACTGAGTAGCATCAATCTGCTGAGATGCAGTGAACTCAGGAAGGTTATGGATTTGGATCTGAGGCTCACTGCAAGGACCGAATTGTGGAAAATTCTTGATGAGAGCAGGAGCAGAATCATCATGGAAGTCCAGCTCCCTCATAATAGAATCCCAATCCAAAGTTTGCAGGACATGATCCTCCCACTCGATAGGATCGGTTGCAGAGGCCGGTTTGCCAGCTCGTGCGGGGCTTGGACTTCTACGCAAGTCAAGAACCGAAGTGGGTTCGTAGCACAAGTTTGGATTGTTAGGGCTAAAGCTGATGTTCCTGCTGTTGTTGCAAGAAACTGGTTTCGGGTTTTGAGATTGGTTGGTGCTGCTGCTGTTGTTTTGTGGTGAGGGAACTGGAACTTTCATAGCTAAGAAAACAAAGGTAAGTAGCCCCTCTGTGTTAGAAACTCTCTTTAATTTGTTTCGATTGCCTTAGAAAGTGGGAAATGAAAGGGGAGAGGGGTGGTTATGAATACTGGCTTTTTATCTCTGCTTGTATGTATGGGATATGATGGCATGCTTATCCACGGGAGGCATGTGTGGCCAATCCTTTTTTCTTTTTGATCTCCTGAAGCTTGTAACTCAAGTAACTACTTTGCCTTTAGCCTTTTTCAGGATTCGCAGTTTATTTTCCTGGCTCAGCTGTTCTGGTATTGTTCTTGACATAGCTATGGTGAAACCCATCTTGCAGGCTTCAATTATTTTGGTTCTGTTCAATGATGTGGAGCTGAGGATTAACTAAGCTTCTATTCTAAGAAATGATATGGGAAAATATCGTTGTATCATTGAGGATTTTCTTTGTTTGATGACCTCAGGCATGGTAAAGAAATTGTCAAGTTGCCAGTTAGATAGCCATTTTGACTACAATCACTTTCTCCAGCCCCGTGATACAAGGTTTCATCAAATTTGGAGCTTCATGCATGTCCAGAAAGGTAAAAGAAAAGAGAAAACATCATAGGGGATTGCATATAGAGCATCTTGCATGTTTTTGTCTCAAAAAATTCAAGAAAAAAAGTTGTAGCAATGCCTACTTTGTAGAATTAAAGTTTAAAGACACGAACAGTTCAGGGTCTACTTTAGACTTTGAAATGGATTCATCCAAAAACTTTCAAATGGATCTCTAGAAAAACAGCACTTCCTAGCTTCCTAAATAAATTTAGGTGAATGGAAAAGAAAACAAAGCAAACCCCTTATTTTTAGCTTCCTAATGGCCTGTTTGAGAGGGCTATTGCGGTTGCTTTTGAAAGTACTTTTCATTTAGAAGTGTATCAAAATGATATTTTTTTATTTTTTAAAAATCATTTTTGATATCAGCATATCAAAATAATTTAAAAATACAAAAAAAATCATTTTAAAAAAAATCATCTTTTTTGGAAACGGCGGTTGAAACGCCGTTCCAAACAGGCATTTAATTGTATCCCCTTGTTGAAAGATTTATTCAACTTGTACCTTGTGCCGTTTAATTCTATCCCATTTACACCTACTGATAACCTTTGTTAGATTATATATTGTTAAATTAGTTGAGGTGACTTTAACTCAAGAAAACATTTTAACAGGAAAATCTAACGAAAGCTACTTATTGTTGGATAATATAAGGGTAAAATTGAACGATTGATCAAATTACAGACGTAAAATAGATGTTTTTTTCTTAAAAGGAAAGAAAGAAAAAGAAAGCATAACTTTGTCCAAGAGGTCAAATTGCGGGCGTTAAAGATCCATAACGTAGTCGTCCCCACAAAAGTCATGAACAGATAGCCAAAAGAAATACACATTATTTTGGAATAAAGAAAGCATTATAAAGTAGTTTGAAGACTTGAAAAAAAAAATGACTATGCATTTTTCGTGTACATCTCACATTGCAAACCAAACTTTTCAACCGTCCAAATAATTGAATGGAATATTTTATCGAACACAACATATTTTGTCGTTCCCAACATGCCCAAGCTAGATTTCAATAGTTGACAAAACGAAAAACAATAAATAAATTCAGCTCAATTCTTTTTTCATAGTGTTTCAAAAACTTTTTTGAAAAAAAAATTATATTTTAAATTAAAAATTTGATGGTTTTAGAATATGTGATGTGTCAATGTCAAAAATAATTTTTTTAAAAATAAAATGTACACGTATTTAAAAATCGAACCTTGAAATCTTGCATTGTAATTTTAATATTGACGGTATTTTTTTCCCAAGAAATGGTGCGTACTGCCTACTTTATTTGTTTATCAACTTTAATTTTCTTTTATTAGCTAGTTAGTTGTTCAATTTCTTAATAGAGTGTTCAATTTTCTTGTACGTACATGAGTTAATTCAACTCTCTCTCTCTCTCTCTCTCTTTCAGCAAGCAGAAAAAATGCTCTATTAATTTATATATTTATATACCAATCTCAACAAAAAGAATTATATTTATTATCATATATTGGAGAAGCATCTCTTGCTCTCCATGCTTCGAGAAATTCCTTAGTTATGATACGAGGCTTGGGTGATTAACTAATTCACCAACATTATTTACTATTAATAAGACCAAACAGTCTAATTAAATGAAATTCAAGCCTAATCCACTCACTCGATCACACATCATTCATCCTTTCCACTAATTAAACCAAAAACATGTTATTAATTGGGCCGTGTATTGATTATGCATCAAAACATGTATTTTATAACAACAACAACCACCACCTTGAAGACGATGGGAGATCCTACAAAGATATGATGCAATGACACTATATATATCAAAGTTATTGATACCGTTTTGTTTCGGTCGAAATGGCCGAAACGTTTCGTATCAGGTAAAAAAAGAGACAAAATAATGTCATTTTTGTCTCGTTTTAAATATCAGTCCGTACCGGAAATACCAGTCAAATACCGGCCAAAATACCTCAGAATTACTTCGGGTGTTCCGTTTGGGTCCTGGGAAAAAATTAATTCCCGCCTCTCCCACCCACTGACACACACACACACACACACACACACACACACACATATATATATATATATATATGAGATGTATTGAAAATGAAAAAATATATATTATAAAAAATAAAATTATGTCAACTTTGATTTTATAAAAAATAAAAAATATATTTATTTTTTTCACCTTTTAAGTTTTTTCACGTATATAATTAATTAATTATATATGAACAGTACAACCCCCGAAACGACACACCAAAACCGAAACATTTCATATCAATAGAAAAAACGAAACGACAACGGAAATAGTATTGATAACCTTGATATATATATATATATATATTTGAAAAAAAAAAAAAAGTTCACCAGAGATCAAGGCGCAAACACAAACCGTTCTTCTAAAGGAAATCTAAGCAAATGTTCATTCACGTACCATAGGCGTAGATGAGAAGAAAAGTAAACACAAAAGTTTGTGTAGTTCTTGTTGACGAGAAATATGACCAGCTGTGCTGCTGAAGTGGGGTCCAATACTGACATGATATCTGATCTCATTGGCTATGGCTGACTTTGCAGGACCCCACTTGGAGTCTTTTTGTCGGATATGCCCATGCATGGATCGAAGGTTTGTTTGAGGGTCGAGTTAATCAATCTTTTCTTAAACTCTTACGTGTACGTGGAGTCGTCATGAGCGCGTAGAGACCACTCCCACGTCGGATTTATACGGGTTTGGCGGCCAAGAGAAAGTAAAGAAAAAGAAACTAGAAAGAAAAGAAAAGGAAACTAAAAGGAAGAGAATATGTTCTCGTGTAAGTTAGTGGTGCTATGATTTATCATTGATTGATTGATGATGATGATGATGATGATGATGATGATGATGAAAAACCACTAAATATCTGGTTTTGTATTATAGTTTTATTATATTTTTGAGTTTTTTTATTATTTTGATATACAGTACCAAAAATAAATTTTAAAAATAAAATATATATTATTATTTTCAAATAAAAAATAGCTTTCCTCAAACTAATAATTAAAAAAAAAGAAGAGGGAAATCATCGTGATATACAACTTTAGAAGGTACCAAGAGAAAGGGTTTTGCATGCTAACAAAAGGATGATTTAAATTTTAGCTTTGTGTGTGAAGTAGGCAGTCATGTCGTAACCAAAGCTTATTGTGTGCCTCTTTAATTAGATTTCTTTTACTTCTTCGATGGAAACATTTCCAAGGGATCCAATGCTGCTCCCTCTTATACTGTACGTTTTGGCTATTCTCTTGTTTATTAAAAGCTTAGCTATTTATAATTTCTAGAAATAACAAGGGTTTGTTTATTTTCTTTATTTTTTGAATTAAAATTTTAGTTATTTTTTAAAACGCTCGAAATGAATACGAAAACAAACCCCATTTGGAGAATAAATTTAATTCCCTCAATAAAGAATTGCTGCAATATTACTGGTTTAATAGAGACACCAAGAAAGAAAGAGGAGAAAGGAGGGATGCTAGTGGTAGTGGGATTACAACTGGGAAGAGCATACCAGCTAGCAACAGTTTAAATCCTATTACTACTCGTCCACAACAGGGACAAATTAATTGTTGATTGAGAGGATGTAATTAGTTGCTTCTCTTATGGGCGACGCTGATTATCTCTTAATTTATTTATGTGTTAATTAAAATTAAAAATCTTCTAATTAATGAATACATCTCGAGATCCGTATGGTGAAAACATATATATACTTATCACGAATTGCTGGTAGGAATTAAACCAGCAATCTTCCATCTAATTTAGCAAAGTAATCACTTTAAGCTTAATTAACAAAACAGGGAAAAGTATTTTTTTTTCACATCACTACAGATTAAGATTCATTGCACAATGCGGACTTCTATTATGATTTTACCTTTAATGGACAAAATTGAAGATCTAACTAAGTTGATTTGTTAAGAAATTGTAAAACTAAAAGACAGGGGATGCAAGCGAAAAAGGACGAGGAAATTATTGGCTTTTTTGAGTTTCTGTTAAATGTTCATTATAGTCCTTATAACCTTTGAAATGATACAAGTTCCCTCTAATCTCTAAGATTTCAAAAAAGTTGATTTTATTCCACAACTTCATTTCTTGATTTACCATTCTTTGATAGGAGAGGAGAGAAAAAGTCACTAAAGTCCATTCTTAAAGAGAAAAAATCATAGTTGACACTTATTCCAACCACAAATATAATTGATCTTGGTATCAAAAGATGACATTCAATTAGGAGAGTTCCATTGATATAATTGATCTTGCTTAAAAAACATATTTGAGCTCATATTTTTTTTTTTTAGATTGATTCTGGGTTCTTGTGTGATTTTTGGGTCATTTTAGCCCATGTATGGGTTTTTTCATAGTGTTTAAAGTATTTCTATTTGTTCTGAGTAGAAAAACGATTATAAATTATTATTTTTATGCATACACAGCTTGATTTTCCGATGACCGTTGGTCGTTAAAAATTGGATCAACAAATAACGAGTCATATAGAACTTTCAAATAACAAAATAAAAGGCTTGGCGAACGAGCTAGATCATTTTATGAGTTAGGCTTGCGGGTAAATCCACACACACAGTCTTTAAAAGGCGTAGCGTGATGATAAAGTGCTTACAATCTGTATAGTAGATCTCGAGTTCGAGTCAGAGTATATACCCCTTGTAAGAACCTAGGACAATCAGAGTTTTAATTAGTCACCTGGAGCCACAAAATATATTTTTTGGAGGATAAGATTTTCTCACATAAAAAAAAAAGTAAACTGACACACTTGGTCTGCTTGTTTTTGTTTATTAGATATTATTATTTAATGTTTTTTTAACCCCTTGAAATTAAAATCAAAATTATCATTTTGTTTATTTGTTTTTAAAGTTTTTTTTTGTACTTCGACTCGTAAAAAGACTCTTTTTATTAAACTTATTCCATACGCAACTCTTATATATATATATATATAGAGAGAGAGAGAGAGAGAGAGTAGCTTAGCTAGTTACAATCTAAAATGGCGTCCATTATTTTCTTTTTCTTTATAGAGTTTTCCAGTAATCAAATCGCCGGAAAACCTTTTGAACGTAGCGAAATCATATAAATTATACTGCTGATATTCTTATGAAGTAGGAAACATATTCATCGTACTTTGAAAATGACAATTTACTAAAAGCAATACAATACAATAAAATCCAACGATTCCTTAGTAGTACAAGAAATTCCAATACGAGGCAGCAGCATTCTTTAGCATCCTTAAATGTTTCATTAATCTTTTTCCTGAACTCGTAATTAACATTGAACTGCACTTATGAGTATTTTATAAGAAGGTTCAAGTCAAATACTTGGGTATTAAGGCTCTTAAGCACACGGAACTCACGCGATCGATAGAAGAAAGGGCAGCTTGTAGCATACAAAAATTAATTAGGGTTTGAGATTCCAATTTGTAATCATTCATGAAAAAAGATAGTCTCTGTACACTCACTAATGTAGCAGTGAGTGGTCATTCAAAACGGCACGCATGGTGGTGGCGGATCTTCTATTTTACAAGCAATAATCCCTAACATGTCCTTTTTTCATGTGGGAAAGGATCCTTAGGATATTTTGATTTTGCTTTGAAACATACCATATGATTCGATCAGTTTTCTTTATCATGACCACAATTATTCAAGTTTTCATGTGATTCCCTTCATGTTTTGTACGTGGCCCCTGCTAGTTTCTTTATCATGATCACAGTGTTATGTGGTTTTCAGGGAAAGTTACCTCTTGATGCTGTTTCTTTTGCCACTTGTATTGATGAAATGACCCACTCAGATCATCCACTACGCAAATAGTTTTTAAGCGTCATAGTCATCTAGGTTAGAAAACATTTCTTTTTCTTCATATTTTTTTCAAGATGAAACAAGGCCAATATACATATATCGAAGCTCTTGATCTATTTATATTGAATTCATAAATTGATTATATATATATATATATCAACTAGCGATTAAAACATGGAACGTACATACAATAGGATCTTCTGGAATTAGGGGTCAGTTCTGTGGCAAGTCTTTAATTAAGACAAAGTATCCTTAGCATCCCCGCAAGCTAAGCGTTAGATTAGAATGAACATGAAACTTAGGTCTTAAAAATTCAAAAAGACATCAGGGAATATTTTTGATGAAGAAGTCAACAACCTACAGGGTTAGAGGGAACATGCTGCGTTTGAAGTTTGCCAGCAACAACAAGTTCTAGAAGAAAATTGTAGTCTAATTCACCATGGTTGGCCCTTTTGAGAGATACGGAGATGGTGCTAAAGAAATGGTATTTTTGGTGTCGCGTAAGAGAAGAGGTCATTTTGATATAGGAGCCTAGAAGTAACGAAGATGATGTGTGATCCAAACGAGTTCAGCTGCAGTCGTGTGCATAAGAGCATGATACTCGAATTCATCGTTGGAATAAGATAGAGTATGTTGCTTCATAGTACTCTATGAAACGACATCGTCATCAAGATAACTAGAGTAGCCAGAGGTAGAATAAGGTGTGGTGGAACAACATGCCTAGTCAGCATCACAGCACGCCATTAGAGAACCAGAAGTAGTAGATGGTCGAAAAGAAATGCCAAAATGGAGGGTGTCTTTGAAACAACAAGAAAATGATCATTGGGAAGAGCATACAGATATTAGCCATATAATTGGCATCATGAACAATATTCACGTATTGGAGTGTGCCAATGAGAAACCGATAAAGAATTGGATTTGAAAAGAGAGGACCATCAACAGACATTTATTGAGAAGCAACAATGCGAGTATGGATAAGTTTTTTTATATATAATCGAGGTGTCCGGGTCAGCTTGCGTGCACCACAACTAATCCCCGGACCCACTGAACATCCTGGAAGCTTAGTGAGCAGGTAAGGCACCGCGAGAGTGACAGGGGTTTAAACCTGAGGTGAGAGAAAGGAAAAAGTACCTTCTAGACCGCTAGGCCAAGACTTTGCTTGCAGTATGGATAGGTTTTATCTCAATTAACCGAGCGTAAACGGGAATATTACAATACTACTTGTCGGTAAAATAGTTCATTTTGATAATGAATGATTTTTTACAAGTTTATATGTACTATATTGTTAAATAGGACAATAATGAAGTAGGATAAATATGTTTTTTTTTTACTTAAGTAGGATATAACATAATAATTAACATGTTCAAAGCAAACATGTATACATTATGTGAAACATGCATAAATAAAAGTTGAATTGTCATGTTATAGCATATATATATAAGCTTTCATCTCTCTTATCGATTGTCACTCTTGATGTTTGGCGATTCTAAATAAAAAGAAAGATTATCAATAAAGGTAACTAATAAAGGAGAAATAAGACATCAATTTACTAATTGCGATAAGATTTTTGGTTAGAAGAGGAACAACCATGATATCTATGAATTTAATATTTAGGATAACAAATAGGGTACAAGTATATTTACTGTGTAGGGAGGCATCATTCCCTATAGTTAACAAAGGCTTTTGAACAATTGTTAAACAATGGTTAAAAGTATACTTCAAGTAAGGTAAACTTCATGTAAGCTAGAAAGACCGATTACCTCAGCCATGGTCTCTTCGAAGAGAAATGAGAGAAATAGGATAAGGTTTTGGTAAAAAAACTTTCCATGTCATGTGTCTATCATTTAGTATATAAGAGTAAACAGGTTTAAATTGAGGTGGTTGTACTATAATTTCATCAATATATCTCATTAATTATTGACTCTCGTGAAGGTTCCAGATGAGCTAATAGGTGGATGAAACCTTGATGGTGATCATCAAGGTATTGAAAGAGAGAAGAGTGGAGTAGGATAAAAGAGTTGAAATCTAGTTACAGCTTTATACCATAAGACCATAAGAGAGTCTGATAAGAACTACCACACAATAAGAGTATGGTGAGTGTTTCTATTTATATTGAATTCATGAATTGATCTATTAGTGATTGCATAAATTGATTACATATCAATTAAAAGTTGAAACATGGAAAGTATATACAATAATAGATCTCTTATGATATGATTTTTTTTGTTAATTATCTTAATTTAATATAATTTTAATTAGCAAGTTGAGTTTTTGTATGTACATTTCACGTGACCTATTCATATAAGTTAATTTTATGTTTAAAAATTTAATCTTAAACCTAAATAAACAATTCTAACAAACATATTTGAATATATTGCAAGGAAGAAGCACCTAGGTGTCAAGATTAAGAAAACAAAATATTATGCATAAAAATAATTTGATAATTATTTTATATTATGTTTAGCTCAATAATGTCTTAAGTTTAATTATAAAAAAAAATATATAATATAACCTTCTTATATTTTTTATGGAGATTTAATTTCATTAACAAGTGTTAATATGAAATCCAAATGTCCTTTTTCCATTAATGAAACAAATACTAAATTCAATATACATATTTCTTTTATTTAAATTATGTATTAAATTAGCATCTATAATTTTTTATATTTTACAGATAAAAATTTATAAAATATGTTATTTAATACATTAACTCTACATTAGTGTTCGTTAGGAAAGGAACCTGATATAATATCTCATGACAATATGTTCATTTAAGTATCAAATAAGAAAGGGAATAATATATTATAAAGTTAGAATTTATCTAAACCAACTCAATATTATCAAGGATGCAATATTAAATTACATACATGATTGCTTGATATTTGGATGCACAATGTATCAAAGAGCATTTATGAGGAATAGGAAGAATTTCTTTTGGATAGGGATGAAGTCTAACAAACAAAATTATGTAAGAAATTATGAAGTATGCCAAAAGGTCAAAGGGGAGAATTTAAAACCCTTTGTGTTCATACAACCCTTACCAATTCCCACCAAACTATGGTCATCCATCTCAATGGATTTTGTTGAAGGTTTGCCTAAATCACATTAACATTCAGGCATACTCGTAGTGGTAGACAAATTGACAAAGTGTTCTCATTTTATATCATTATCTCATCCTTACATTGCATTAAAAATAGCTCAATAGTTTTCTCAACGTAAAATGAAGCTGTATGGTTTGCTAGACAGTATAGTTGCCGATAAGGATCCTACCTTTACTAGCAAGTTTTTAGAGGGAGTTGTTAAAGATTCAAAGGGTTAAGCTACTAATGTCCACTACTTACCAGCCTCAGAATAACAGTCAAATCGAAGCAACAAACAAGACCCTATAAGGTTGCCTAAGGTGTTATGTGGGAGACAACCCCAAGAAATAATAACAGTTATAATTATCATAATTCCATTTAAACTACCCTATTTGAAGCTAATTATGGTTATCCACCCTTAAGCATAACAAGATATATTCCAGGGTCAACAACTAATCAAACAACAAATTCACGTTTACAAAAGAGAACATGGCAACTACAAAGCATACAATACAATCTTAAGAAGGCACAAGAAAGACAAAAAAAACATTTACAGATTATAACAAATAAGAAACAAGTATTGAAGAAGATGAGTGGGTTTACCTAAAACTTCAATTATTTAAACAATCTAGCATGTAGAGAACACAAAATAAAATAAAACTAGCCTATAAATATTTCTGCCCATTTAAAATCACAAAAAAGGTCGGAGAGGTGGTTTATCAACTGGATTTACATGAGGAAGAATGAATCCATAATACTTTTCACATCTCACTCTTAAGGAAAAGGTATGGGAAGGGATGAATTCTCAAACTATCATTGTCCATACTTGTTTCTAAAGAGAAAACCACAATAGAACTAGTGGAGATTCAAGAAAGATAAAGTGAAATCATAAGGAGAAAGTTAGAAATGAATATATAGTGTTATGGAAAGATAGGACCAGGTTGACGAAACTTGGCTCGAGAACACGTACCCTCACCTTGAGAGCAAGGTTTTCAGGTAGAGGGAGTTGTAATGGTCTAGCAGGAGGAGGGTGGTTGGTTATGACATTAGAAAAGATAATAGCTCTCAAGATGACTGAGATAAGAAGATTAATCTAAAAAAGGTAAGGCTTACATGGATGATTATGAAGACTTCCTTTTTAGAAGGATGACGCGTGGAGTTGGGAGGGTTTTGTCTTTAACAAAACAGCGTAACATCAAGGAAAACAATGGTAGTATACCAAATAGGATATTAGAGGAAGATTCAATCAAATAAATAAAACAACTAACCAAGATCATGCGAGATATACAGTTCTTATTTTCAATTCAAACTTAGTAATTTTCATATCCTTATTTTAAATCCAAACTTGGTAAATTTCATTAAAATAAAATGGGATTGGCAAAGACGACTAGAAAAATACTTTGAAGCAAATATAATTTATCTAAGGAAGCTTGGCTACTCAAATCTATCTAAAAATATTGGTATATTTTCTTTATTATTTTTTTATTTTATTATCTTCAATCAACAATTTTAAGTTTAGATCCATAAAATTCAAATTGAGCAAAATTAATTGTTATCTTAATTTTCTTCACAAGGAAAAGTAATAAACTAAGTAACATTACACAACCATTTAGAGCAAATCATGATCTCCTCCTAAAATAAAAGATAAAAGCTTTGTATTTTAGCAAGAAGATTTCGAATTTGCTCGAGTATATTATAGATTGTTTTTTGAAATGTTTTTTATTTAGCAATATATTAAAATAATATTTTACTGTCTAGAAATAAATTTTGAAATTAAAACATTAAAAGGAGTTGAAGACAAAAAAAAAAGTACTTTTTTATAAATAAAAAAATCAAATATTTTAAAATGGATTTTAGCAAAACACACCCTTCATTGAAGCATCTGCCACGTAATTCCACAAACATATACGTGTCCATATTGATGGCACGTACCTCCTCGCTCTCATCATCACCATCACGGCTATAACTAATCCAATCACTGGTTACCTTTGAGCTCATTAATTTCTCGTTTTCCACAGCAAAAAAATGCTGCAAAAGTGTCATCTCCATCACTGATACCACTCTTGCTTTTTGGGTTTCCTGGTCTCTGTCTCTCATGTAGCGGCGTTGAGCGAGGATGGGGGTGAGACCCTATGTGGTGGAGAGAGGACAGAGAAGGTCTTTGGTGGTGACAGAAGATGGAGAGATTTCATCTGCTGAAATTAGTGCTGGAACAAAAGGGCCATATCACATTCAATTCATCACACTGGAACCTGACTCCTTGCTTCTTCCTGTGCTTCTCCATGCTGACATGGTCTTCTACGTGCACACAGGTAATTAAGTTTTTTGAGCTCACCAATGGAGCTCAGACCAGAACAACCATATCCAGCAATATGCTTTCTTAAGAGAAGAATGTGTTTTGTTTTATTTCTGTTTTTTTGGATTCAGGGAACGGGAAGTTGAGGTGGACTGGTGGTGGAAAGGAAATGAAGAGGATGAACTTACGAAGAGGAGATGTCTTCAGGCTGCAGGCAGGCTCTGTTTTTTTGTGCAAAGTAACCTGGATCCGGAGAGAGAGAAGATGAGGATTCATGCCATCTTTTCCAATACAGATGAGGGCATATATGTACGGGATGATTCTTCACACCTTTCTTTTATTTTTGTGTAAATACAAATATTTTGAAGAGATCGAGCTGTAATCTACCTATTTATTAATTATTGTTGTTGTTATTTTCTGATGTTAAGTATAAATGCAGGATCCATCAATTGGAGCATACAGTAGCATCAACGATCTGGTCCTTGGATTTGATAGGAAAATCCTTAATGCTGCTTTTAAGGTATGAATAGCAATTAACTTGGCATTTTACTATATATATATATATATATATATAATTGTTTTCAATAATTTTATGTGTTCTAGCAATGCTGACAATTTTTATTTTATTTTCTAACTACAGATAGGGCTGGAAAAATAAAAGTTGATTTAGGCGTGCATGTTGGGCTTTGTTGTAAAAGCTATGAATTTTTTTAATTTGCCTATGAATTTTTTTTTAATGTTTTGAGTTTTTTAATTTATTTTTAATATGAATTATTTTATTTTTTACTTATTTAATGGTACATTATTTTTTATATTTTTAATAATATAAAAAGTAAAAATAAAAAACTTTTGATCTAGGGGTGCTTGGGAAACTATTTTTGGAAAAAAAATATTTAAAAAAAAAATTATTTTCTGTATTTTTATATCATTTTGATGTACTAATATCAAAATTTATTTAAAATAAAATATTATTTTAATTTAAATAAAAAACATTTTAAAAAATAAATCAACTAAACTTCAAACAGACAAAGCAAGTTTAACATATTTTATTTTATTTATTCTATTACTTTTGTTCGACCTAGTCGAAAAGGGAGGTGCTTTATTACACCTCTGCATGGCTTCGTGCTTCAAAGTTTCAAATTCTGAGAGATGTATATACTGCAAAATTGGTTTATCCAGGTCCCTGAAGAAGTGTTGGAGGAAATAGCCAATGCGACAAAGCCGCCACCAGTGGTGCACGCAGTAACAGAAGGTCAGAAATCAGCACTTTGGAAATTGGAAGATCAATTGGTAAATTTCCTTGTAGGTGGCAAAGATGACTCCTTGTATGATATCGGCAACAAACATAAGAAAACCAAGGAAACAAAGACGTTCAACATTCTAGATGCTGACCCGGATTTTGAGAATTGTAATGGGTGGAGTCTGACAGTGGACAAATGGAGTCTGAAATCATTAAGGGATTCCAACATTGGTATCTTCATGGTGCACTTGACAAAGGTAATGCCTCCCTCCACATACAGATTTATTGTAAGCTCTGCTCTCATGGCGTGGGTTAGAATGAATCTGGTAATCACTGGTTAGTGTTCTCATTAGCATTTCCATTCAGGGATCCATGATGGGGCCGCATTGGAATCCAATGGCTACTGAGATTGCAGTGGTGTTACACGGGCAAGGGATGATTCGAGTGGTTTGTCCCGGCACAGCAACTGAATCAGAGTGCAAAAACATGAGGTTTAAGGTTAAGGAAGGGGATGTTTTTGCAGTGTCCAGGTTCCATCCTATGGCTCAAATATCTTTCAACAATGACTCCTTTGTTTTCATGGGGTTCAGCTCATCAACAAAGAGAAATCATCCTCAGTTTCTGACTGGGAAGAGCTCAATCCTCCGAATGGTAGACAGAAGCATTCTGGCTGTGTCATTCAGTGTTACTAACACCACAATGGATCAGCTTTTGAATGCTCAGGAAGAAGCACTGATATTGGATTGCACTTCTTGTGCTGAGGAGGAAGACGAGAAAATGAAGGGAGAAATTGAAAAGGAAAAACAGGAAGAGGAAGCTACGATGAGAGAGGAAGAGAGAAAGAGGGAAATAGAGGAAGAGGAGGAGGAGGAGAGGGAGAGGGAGGAAGAGGAAGCTAGGAAGAGAGAAGAAGAAAAGAGACGAAAAGAGGAAGAGGAGAAGAGAGAACAGGAAGAAGCTGAGAGGGAGAGGGAACTTACAAGAGGGAGAGGAGAAGAGAAAACAGAAGATCAAGATCGAAAAGGTGATGAAGGGAAACGAAGAAGAGCTTTAAGGAAAGTGTGGAAGCTCTAATTTGGCTAGTTTCCAGCCATTTTCCTTGTCCAAGCAAATAAATGCTCCTTCTATGCAGTGTCATGTTTTTATGCTTTTAAATTCAATCTCTCTATGTTTGGAATCTATGTTTCGGACGTCATCTGTTTCATGCAATGAAATAAGTTTTTCCACGGGCTTGGATATGTATAAAATCATGTTTCTTCCTAGTGGTTGAAAGGTTTAGGGTGTTGATTGCTTCGCCCAGTTGATCGAAATTTTCATGTCCAAAGGTAGGGGACTTATATCATAATCGTTACAAATTGATCTGTAAACAGGGGCGTCAGACAACAGGCTTGCTCATAGAATGAACGTAGGAAGAACGGAAATAAAGCATTCCGCTAAAAAAGTAAGATTGACAGTTTTGAAATCAATATAAAGTAAAACGAACATCTGAGAATGTAGTAGCACCATGAACGGATACTGGGGTGGAGCAAGGAAATTTCAGAACTGAATTCTTTGGTGGTTTCTCACGCCAGTTTGAAATATATGCCAATTCAAAACTTGCGCGGAGAAATTTCTTTGATTCTGCTTCACTTGTCAGTAAGATGACACCACCATGATGTTTTTTTTCTGTTTTCACAGTTTCTCTAGATGGATTTGCTGATCGGTAATAATGTTTCGTTGTGATACAGAGAGTGAAAGACTCGCAATTGGTTTTGCCATATGACCAAGAATGTAAAAGCTAAGGTAGACTCTGATTAATCACCATGCATGATACCTTTACTAGTAGGCTGGTACCTGGACCAGAATTCGAGACAGATTTCCTAAAATTCCTAGCTCAGTCATTTGCGACAGTAATTCACAAACAATTTTGGTATATATAGAGACGACCTGTTTCTGAGAAACCCTAATGTGAGTATGGCTGGATGCTATTAGCATCCTTCAACAGTTTCTAAGAACCTTTCAATCATATATAAAATAATTCATGGCATACTGAGGAAGAAAAGGGAAATGCAAAGCTGCATTCATCAAAACTGAGGTGGTAAAAGGAACAGGGTGCGCCATTATAAAGAACTTTCGTAACATGGTTTCTCATCAAAAACTCAGAACTAATAGCACTTGAGCCATGTCAATGAACACAATGTAGCCATGTAGGAGAAGATAGAATCACATATTGGCATAGTTTGTTATATATGACACGACAACAGTGATGTCATCGAGTTTGCCTCCATAATATCGGTACCCAGCATCTTGAGCTGCAGAGGAAAATGGTGTCTGCCGGTTCCTGTCCACTGCTCGCTGACGTGCCAAAGCTGCAATCTTCTGAGCAGTTGCTTCAGGCCCTAAGCTAGTTCTTATAGCATGCACCACAACAGCAGTAACCTCATTGTTATATAAGTTGTCAAATAATCCATCTGTCCCGGCTATAATGATATCACCAGGAGCAACAGGAATTGTAAAAACCTGAGGCCATTAATCCCAGAAGGATGCTCGGGTCAGGACAGTCATTGTTCAAATTTCGCATGGGTTACTTGGAATTAAAATCAAATCAGTATCTAATAATTTTGAGGGAAAAAAAGGCATCTAGTGCCCATACTACACATGTCAGTCAGACATTGGGAAAGAGTACTTTTGCATTCAAAATCCTGACTCATTTGCCTTGAGGCTTCAAAGCAGGGGGGGGTGATTGACCCTTTTACAGAGAGTTCCAGCAACAACCAAGTTAAATTCATAACATTGATTTAGCTCTTATGAAAGGTTGTAATGTGGCAGCATATGAACAAACAATATTTAAGATCAATTTAGATAGAAACTGATAATAGCAAACCCAGGAATGATTTGTTTGAATTGCAAACATTTAGACATGTTACACGTGAAAGCATGCTACAATACAACACAGCTTATAAACACGCAAAGACAAAACAGAAATGAAAACAGAGAGAGAGAGAGTAGAATAACTGACCTGCCCAGAGCTGGGTAGATCACCTCCATTGCCACTTTCCAGTTGATATGTAAAATTGAAACCATGCTGCTGCACTGGGGATTGGAAGATAGTACATCCATCTCTCACCACCATGAATCCACTGTCTCCCAGGTTAATAGCATGTATTCCCTGAGGGAAAAAGTCCATATAAGACCACATAGTCTTGAGCAGTAACTTTCACTTGGTGCTTACTTAATAAAGCAATCATTGACGAAGCAATTAAAAATAGTAAAATACAGGCACGGAAATATAAAAGGCAAGTCTAGTAACAATCTTCACCATAAGTTGACAGTCAAAGAGATGTTTCTTTGTGCATTCCAATCCACAAAGAGATTGAAAGGTACAAAGACTTTGTTTATGATGACTTCATGAAACAAGGGAGGCCTTTGCTTTTTATCTCCTAGATATAGAATTAAGTAATTGAATTGTCTTACAAGGATTTTAGTTATCAGAGAGAGTCTAAAATTGAAATACCATAGTACAAACTAAAACCCCTGAGCTTCAAAATGCTACCACTTTTTGAAACTTCACATTATCAAACACAGAAATGGACTATCCATCTCCATTACATTAGTTTCATGGATAAAATTTCCATTCTTCAAGGAAAAAGTAAGGAATATAAGTGCCTTGAAGATTGAACAACTGATTCTGACTGAAAACAATAGCCAAAGCACCATATGCATATAGCCGAGCTCATTAGATTGTGTTAACAATATTCAGTACGTAATTCCTGCAACAACATTCCATCAATTATAATATTAAGAAAGTAGCTGGGTGTAATTTCACCTGTTAAAGAAGAACATACCTCACTTTTAAGGGTAATGATGCAGGCCGTTGAAGAACCCTGAGCTTTTGTTTTTGCGTGAGCCTTCTCCAACACCCTGGCTGGGTCAATGGAACCATTGGGTTCCTCTTGAATTGCACTTACGGAATGGGACATAAGTTCACGAGAAAATTCCCCTGCATTGACGCCTACATCTGCCCAGCCTCCTACACCATCTGCTACACCTATAGCCTGTTCACCTTCACATATGAAGTGAGCATCTTCCCCACCGGTCTCCTCCTTGTCAGGATGTGGCAAGTAACATGATCCAGATAGCAGCTTCAAGTTTCTGTCATCAACAGTATTTCTGAAGTCAATGTTGTGCAAATAAATGATTGTACGATGGCTCCTTTTAGAATCCTAATTTCATTTGCAAGATTGTGTACAGTGTCCCGAACCCTTGTTTCACCACTGGCAAACCCATTGGGAATAAGGGGAAACAAAGAGCATTTGTAGCACGATCTTGTGATTGACTTTAATGAAGTTATAACTCTAAAATTAGTTAGCAAAGAAAGAAAAATAATTGAATCAAACAGAAGATAAGAGCACGCACTGGCCAGATACCATAGTGGAGTCCTCTAGCTGTTCCTCGCGAGAATTCCCATCAAGTGACACATCTTGAGCCGCCCCAGCAGAAAAACACACAGAAGACGAAGAATACAAGTTCTTCAACAACGGTCCAAGATCTAAATTATTTGCCTTACCATTCCCTCTCGTTGCATCAAGCATAAAGTTTCCACACACCAAACGACTATTTGGCAACTCCCTATATCTCATTTTAACACTCGCTTTTATACAGCTAGAACGAGTTCTATCAGAGAAAAAAACACCACTGGGTTTTGAAAACTCCAATCCATTCCCACAAGCGGCAATCATGTCATCAATATGAACATCACCAAAGACAGCTTTAGAACTGGAAGCAGCCATTGAACTCGTAGAAAGAGACCTCCTTGATGAAAATTGAGCAGTCTTCGACACCAAAGGAATCGAATTTCTACCAACAATAGCTCTCCTTAATCCAAAATTCAGTTTCAAAAGAACCCCAGATGGCATCTTATCCTCTTAACCAAAATCCAGTCACCCTTTTAGCCAAAACAATAAATTTCATTACTTCCAATAAAAAATCTGAACAAGTCCTGCTGGAACAACAAATACTTCTCAAGAACCTGACATGGGTTTCCAAATTTGGAATTTTTACGTTAGAATAAAAAGATATAAACGAAACAAAAATAGAAACTGTAATATAAAGTAAACATACCTTATTTCGGAATTTTAGAGAGATTGATGGTGAGAAAACCTAAAAGATTGAAACTTTTGTTTTGTGGTTAGATAATGGAAGCTCCGAAGAAGGTATCACGTTGGTCTTTCTCTTCGGAGCTTCTCTCTCTTGTGTGTGCCTCGGCTTTGCTTGTGTCCAAATAGTGAAGACGTGGAGGGGCGGAGAGGGAAAAATAAAGCCAAATGGATTTCTTCGGTTCTCTCCAAGCTTCTCTGTCCCAGTTGATGACGGCTAAGTTTGGTTTCTTACCATAGTGCCCCTGTGATTTTTTCTGTTTTTAGTTTCTTTAGTTTTATTCTCACATAATATTTAAAAAATTGGTGAACACGAGATATGTCTCGAGGCAGATAAAAAAAAATGATTATTTAGCTTTGTCATATAAATTTATATTTTATCTTTTACATTACATTTTTAATAGACTTTCCATAGAAATTATATTTAAAAAAAAATATTCATTTTAGGAATGTACAAATTTGATACAGATTCAAATTTTATCTTTATTCTTCTTTAAACTCAAGAAAGATTTTTATAAAAGAAGATTAAATTGAATATAAATTCATTGAATTTAATTTGTTCTTTGAAATCAATTGGAAATGCTTTTATATTTCTAGAACTTTACATGCTCTATGCATAAACATTTCATTTACGAAATTGTACTTTTTTCCATAATAATTTATGGTAGGATTGAAGCATTATACCAAATGTAAATTAGGTTTTTCAACTTGTTTAAGAGCTTAGACAAACGGGTCTTACTAGAGGGTATTTTGAGAATATCATCATGATTATTAGGTTTTAATTTGGTGATTGCATGTCATTATCATATGTGAGATTTTTGCTTGTCATGGATGATGTGCGAGCTTGACTTTGATTCAAGCCTCTGGCCATTTTTTTTATATAAGCAATGCATATGATGTGTTATTTAATTTTTCAGAATTCTACCACCGCAGTGCTAGTTAAAAAATCAAGGTTATTTTTTTTGTTTATAAATTTATTTTTCAACTTATTTTCGTTTATTATATATATATATATATATAGAACCTCTAAAAACTCATTTATCAATCAAAAAAACTTTTCAAACAATGTATAAACACAAAAATAAATAGGAGAAGATTTTTCTCTATTGACCAGATATATTTTTCTCTGGAAGATTAAGGTTAAAAACAACTAACAACAAACTCTCCTCATCAAATAGAACTCATTGATACTACGATCAATGATTTTAGTGCACAAAATAAGTGTCACCTAATACTTTTTTTCTCTTCAACTTGATTAATCCAGTGATTTTTTCTCTTATCTCTCACTTATAGAGACTCAGATATAAAAGAAATGTTTTTTTATCAAACTTGAAATAACAAAAAAATATAGGAACTATAAAGGTAGAAAAAGTAAAATATAAGGATAAAAAAACTTCCCCAAAAAAAAATACGGTAAGAAGGGGGCTAGAAGCCCAAAAAACAAAAGGCTTATAGAACAACAGAACGGGACCTCACAACACCACTAGCATCCGCATCAAGAATATCTTTAAGGAAATCAGAAGTCTCCTCATAAACATGGAGGTCAAAGCCAAGATTTTAACTTCTAGTAGCTAAAGCATCAGTAGTTGCATTTTGTTCAAGGTAAATATGCTTAATTGTGCAACACCAATGGTCATGAATCTTCATTTTACAGCAAGAAATGATGTTATATAGAGGATGAGTTGAGACCGTAACAGAAGTTAAGAGAGTGACAGCAGCACCAGAATCGCACTCAATCTCCACATCCCCGTATCCATAGTCCCAAACCAATCTAAGCCCCCAAAAAATACCTCATAATTCAACCTCAAGGATGGGGCATGCACCCAAATTCACAGCAAAGCCTTAGATTCAGGCCCTAGTTGAATCACATAAAACACCTCTGGCACCACTAAGACCAGTGGCATTAATTCTACTTCCATATGTATTAACCTTGCAAGCATCGGGTTTGGGAGGTTTCTAATGGAGATAGACCATAGTGTGCTTTGTAGAACCTGTTTTTTTAGTTCGCGTCCTATACCAATTCAAGGTATAATCGAGGATCAGATGCAAAAGCTTAGAAGGCATAAGAAAACCTTGCTCAAAAATCACCTTACATCTCCATTTCCATATGAACCATAAAGTGAATCGAAAAAACTAGGTACCAAGACAAACCATGGCTAATAATCTTACTAGATTGGAGTTGCAAAAATAACCAATCATCAAACTCCATGTGAGAGTAACAGATATTGGGCCCGTTACTACCAAACCTGCACCAAATAGAGTGGATAATTTGGCAATCCTTAAACAAATGTTCAATGGACTCCACAAGGTGCAGACATCTCAGACAAGGTTCGACATGGGTGAAACCTCTCTTATATCGTTGGGCATTTGTGATAGTCTTCTTATGGCATAAAACCCAAAGAAAGGTTTTCCCCTTGAGGGGATCTTTAATTTCCAGAGGAAGTGTCATTTCTATTTGAGGTTGTTATCCTCCATCAAGGAGCTATAAGCAGTTTTAACAAAAAAACAACCATTGGAGGTGAATTGCCAAATACGCTTGTCTACCCCAGTCCTATTAAACCCAGCATGAATACCAGTAATCAGCTTGACAATATTATCAGGCAAGCAGGTTAGAAGGCATGTGGTGTCCCAAACCCCATCATCCAGAAAGTCATTAACCTTAGTTTGTAATAGCTCCTCAGAAAGATGGTAGCCCATTGAAGAAGAACATCGCAACTAAGTCAATTGTCAGTCCAAAATAAGACATCATCCTGATAACTAATTCTCCATCGAATACCATGATCAAGAGTTTTAGATCCATAGAGCACACCCCGCCAAACACTAGAGGAATCTTTATGTTGCAAATCCTTTACATCCAAGACTACCCTATGCTTCAAATATTTGGCCTTAAAGACCTGCGCCCATAAACCTTGTTCATGTTGTAAGAGACGCCAATCAGTTTTAGCAAGCAAAGCTTAGTTCATGCTAGCAGATTTTTTAATGCCCAAGCCACCACACCATTTTGGTCTACACACCATCTCCCACTTAACCAAATGAATCTTAGTTGTCTCAGGAGTGTGCCCCCACAAGAATTTTTTGTTAATCTGATCCAACTTGTTACAAATAGAGATAAGCAGGGGGTTGTTTGCATAGTATAAAGAGGGATCGCAGCTGTAACAGATTGGATAAGAGTAATCTTACCAGCCATAGAGAAAGTATTAGACTTCCAAGATGAAAGTCTTTTCTGCACTTTCTCAATGATCTCGTGATAAGTAGTTTTGGAGACTCGAGAATGGATAAGGGGCACACCAAGATATTTACCAAGACAAGTCGTGAGGAGGGAACCACTAATGGTAGCAATAGAGTTCGCCAAATCAGCATTAGTGTTTGGGGAAACACAAATAGAAGACTTTTCAAAGCTAACTTTTTGACCAAAAAGATTACAAAACTCATCAAGGCATTGTTTCATCAAGGACGCTTGAGCAGTGGAGGCTTCTCCAAAAAGGATCAAGTCATCAGTAAAGAAAAGGTGAGATATGAAGGGGGCACTATTACAAATTTGAATAGATCTCCAAACCTTTTCCCGAACCTTCTGCTGAACGATATGCGAAAGCTTTTCCATGCACAGCACAAAAATATAAGGAGAGAGAGAGTCTCATTGCCTAATGCCACACTTAGGAGTGAAAGTATCTGAAACCTCACCATTTAGAATGGCCTGATAGTTAACTGAAGTGATGCAATGCATTAAGACCTCAAGGATACTACCCCCAATCCCAATCATAGTTGTCAATACTGTTCCGGTTTTTTGATTGGAACGGAACGTTCCGGTTTCGGAGCGTTCCGGCGTGCCATTTCGGTGTCGTACTGTTCATATATAATTATATATATATATATATATATATGAAAAAAAATAAAATATTAATTTAACAAGTATAATTAAAATTTGAATTCTTTTTTATTTAATATTTTGGTGTTTTTAAATTATTTTGATGTATAGATGTCAAAAATAATTTTTTTTTTAAAAAAAAAAATAGATTTTGAACCCGGAACGGCACGCCCGGAACGGAACCGAGGCGTTCCGGCCGGAATTTCCGGAACGGACCGGAATTAAAACCGAGACGAAAACGACGCCGTTTTGTCTCGACTTTTTGAACAGAACGGAACGGAATTAACAACTATGATCCCAATTACCCGAAGCACATTTCGGATGAAAGTCTAGTTCAGACGATCATATGCCATGGACAAGTCAATCTTCCAGGCAATGAAACCTTTCTTACCTTTAGAGCTCTTAAATTTATGTAATATTTCCTAAGCAACAATGATATTGTCCGTAATATGTCTTCCCAAAACAAAACTGACTTGATTAGGATTGATAAGATTGGTCATGCAAGGACGCAGTCTGGACACTAGAATCTTCGAGATCACTTTATAAATGGTATTGCACAAGCTAATAAGACGAAATTGAGTCATGTTAACAGGGGTAACAAATTTGAATTGAGCCATATTATTTTAGTAAAGCCTTGTAGTATACATAAGATATATGATTTACACTATGCTATGAGCCAAGTTTGTTCTTTGCCAGTGTAAAAAAGAATGATCATGTGATAGCAACTCCTTAGAATGAGTAAAAAATATCTAAGAATTTATTAAATGAAAAGGGGTTGCACATGGTATAAGAGCAATGACTTGAAAAGTAAAAATATATATATATAAAAAAAAAAACATCATGGAGTAACACATGCTTACACTCAAGTAATTGGTTTGATTTAACTAAAAACAAATTTTCTTTAAAAAAAAGCTAGATTCAATAAAGCCCATAAAAAAAAAAGTTAACCATTCTTACTTTAAAAACAACATAATATCCTTATGTGAAGTGAATAAGAAATTAAAATATTATTGGATGAAACGAAGAGAAAAATGAGGTTAAGAAAAAGAAAAAAAAATCAACTAAGCTTGGGTGAATCTCATGAACTCAGGTTAATCTCTCATATATATAACCAGTAAAAATTGTAGACCTAAACTTAACTAAAAGGCTCAATATCCTTCCACTTAAATGACAAAGTATTAAATGAATAGATCTAACATATTTAATTAAAAAATAAAACTTCTTTTTAAAAAGTTATATATAACAAAGATCAGGAAAAAAAAGAGAGGGCTTGAGGTTACCCTCGATAAATATCACATATAGTGAATAAAAAGAGTTCAAAAGGATGAAATAAAAAAAATGAACTCAAAATAAATCAATGAACCTTATAAACTCAAGTTAGACTTTCAAACTTGTAAATCATTAAATTGTTTACCTAGGCTCAACATAAAAGCTCAACTGTAAACACCCAAAAAAAAAAGAAAAAAAAAGAGCAAAACCGGTTCATTAATATAAATACTAGGAGGAGAGAGGGAGTGGGAATTTTCTTTCTTCTGTCATCTTCATCTCCTCTCTTTTTCCCTTTGCCAGCGGAAACCTCCTTTTTCCCAACCGAATTCCCTTCTCTTCTTTTCCCAGTCGAATTCTCATCTCTTCTCTTCTCTTCCCAACCAAACTATCTTCTTTCTCCTCTGCCAACCGAACCATCTCCATTTCCACTCCACACAACCGAACCCTAGGCTAAAGTAAGGGAGAGGACTTGGTGAATGTATGTGAGAAGTTGAAACTTAGAAAAAAAAAAGTGGACCTTTGACAAGAGGAAGAAGAAAAGGAAGAAGTAGGAAGTAAAGCAAACAAGAGAAAAGGAAGAAGAGTTTCAAATCTTTCAAAAATTGTAAGGTACAAGAGGTAGAGTCATGAAATTCTCTCTTCCTTTTTCCTCTTAGGATATGAAACAAAATGAAGAAGAGAACCCTAGGGAAATTTACCTAATACTCAAACTAGATGTAAAGTAAATGAAATGAAGCTAATTTTGGGAACAACTAGCAAAGAAGATATATGAAAAATGAAATTTTCAAATCATGTGAGGGGGCTGATTATGTAAGGGGTTGGCCGGCATTCAATGTGTTTTTTTGTTGGGATTTTATTGAAAGATTAGGTGATGCAAAATATGTGTGTGTTGGCTTGAAATTCATGTGTTTATAGGCTGAAAATTCATGTGTTTACGTGCTGGAAAATATATGTGTGTTGGCTGGAAATTCATGTGTTTATAGGCTGGAAATTCATGTGTTATGTGCTGGAAATTCATGTGCTTATAGGCTGAAAATTCATGTGTTATGTGCTGGAAATTCATGTGTTTATAGGCTGAAAATTCATGTGTTATGTGCTGGTAGGCTGAAAATTCATGTGTTATGTGCTGGAAATTCATGTGTTTATAGGCTGAAAATTCATGTGTTTAGGTGCTGGAAAATATGTGTGTGCTGGCTGGAAATTCATGTGTTTATAGGCTGAAAATTCATGTGTTATGTGCTGGAAATTCATGTGTTTATTGTCTGAAATGCATGCTGTTTTTATGCTGGAATTGATGTATATTTGGCTGAAAAATTTATATGGGTTTTGGCTGAAACTTGTTGAAAGATTTCGAGTAGAAATGTATGGGTTCAGCTTATAAATTATGATGGAAGATTTTGTGTGTTGAACTGAAAATCTATGCTGAAATTCATGGGTATTTTTCTGAGAATTTGAATGTGTGTTTGGACTGGAATTCGGTTGAAGAATTGTGTGCCGAATTGTGTATTTTACGGCATATGAACTTTTGAAATGAGTGCAGTGACGGATGTAGGCTGAAAATGCAAGTGTAGTGATTATGACCCTTGATGTCGCAGGTGGTGCGGCTGGGATAGGATTATCGTCACGACAAGCACAACCCACTAGTGGAACAGGTAGGCGACCCTTACATTCTTTTTCTTTCGTTGCATAAGGAATAACTGTGATGTGATTATTGCCCTATGTGTTGGAGTTAATAATAAACAGAAAAATATTGAATGTCGATAAAAGATTGATTAGTTTCGGCTAATGGCATCCGAAGGGATGGCCGGGATAAAAGATTGATTAGCTTCAGCTAATGGCATCCGAAGAGATGGCCAGGATAAAAGATTGATTAGCTTCGGCTAATAGCATCCGAAGGATGGTCGGGTCAAACTAATGATTAACTTCGGCAAATGGCATCCGAAGGGATGGCCGGGATAAGGGATTTATTAGCTTTGGCTAATGACATCCGAAGGGATGGCCGAGTCTAAGACTATAGTTGTTAGGAAAGAATAGTATAATTACAAACATATTAAGCTTCAAGTGTAAGACTGAACGATCATTAATAATATTATTAGCTCTAGGTAATTACTTTCTTTTAAGTGTTTATACTACTGCAGGAATGCCACACCCACGAGACGTCTAAGGAGTCAGTTACATGGGAGCTTATTTTTGCAAAGAATCGTGTAGATGAAATTTTGATTACATTAGATCCTTTTGTGTAAATGCTATAATGGCTTATTGTAAGAAGGGAATATAAACCATGTCTATGTTGTATATTTTAAGTATGATATTGTAAATCATGAAATCATAAAACTATGCTTTATGTATGTGTCACTTTTAAATTAAATATCACTCGTGTAAATGGTGTTAAAATGTTAAGGGGTGATCGGGTCCGTTGATTCTAGTAACCATGCGCATAGAACAATATATATATATATATATATATATATATATATATATATATATATATATATATATATATATATATATATATTTCCTGGGTTCTTACAGTTGGTATCAGAGCCCCTGGTCTTGATTCAGTGGATCAAAGTTAATAGTGTTGTTGTGATAAATTTCAGGATGGTACGCACTCGCCAAGGGACACGAACTGAACCGCCTTCTTTTGAAAGGAGAGGCGGGAACCAAGGTACCCAGGGTTGGCAGGACGAGGACCCCTTGGATGATACGGCATCACATGCTCCGATGATGCTACCGGAGCTATTACAAGGGGAAACTGGGGCAGCGAGAGAAGGCGGAAGGCCGAATCAGACGGAGGAAGTACCTCCAGTTGCAACAGGGCAACAAGAAAGATCTGAAGCGCAACCATCATCTATTCCAACAGGTGTGGCCCCACAATATGTAGATCCCGGACTCCTTATACAAATAGTTAAAGCGGTGATGGAGGGTATGGCAGGTTCGGCAACTCAAACAACTCCCACCACACAAATACCACCGGTTGGCCCTGCAACTAGCGTGACCATGGATAACGTGGTGCCACTGGTGCGACTGGTCAAGAGTATGGGAGAAATGGGTTGTGAACCGCATATGGGGGAACAGGATGCAGAAATCGCTGGGAGATGGATTAGGAAAGTGGAAAAGACCATGATTCAAATATGCATACCGGAGGGTTTAAGGGTTGATTGTGCAACTCAGTTACTATCAGACAGAGCCATGACATGGTGGGAAACAGTTCAGTTGAGGCGTGCGACAGAGATACTAACTTGGAGTGATTTCAAGACGGAATTTGAGAAACAGTTTCATTCTCGATATCATCGCAAGGTGAAGGAACAAGAGTTCTTGGCATTAAGACAGGGTGATATGTCGATATTAGAGTATGAAAGGAGGTTCCATGATTTTTCGTTGTTCGCCCCACATTATGTGCCGACAGAGGAACATATGATTGAGAAGTTGAGAGACGGCCTGCGACAAGATTTGAGGCAAGGATTAATTGCCTTACGGTTTAAATCTGTGAGAGAATTGATTGAGGCAGCTCAGGCTTTAGAGGCTTGCATTGGAGAGAGTCAAGGGGGACAACAGGTTATAAACAAAAAGAGAGATGGAGATTATTTCAGCGGCAGACCACCACTCCCGAAGAACCCGAAGAAAGGAAGAAATGGAATGTTTGAACAGTACAAGAAGAAGGGGAATCTGATGTTTCCAACCCATCAGCAGTTCAGTGGGAGAGTGATGATTGGATAGACGCACTCAAGGGAAAACTCTTCAATGGGGACCGGTGACCGCAAGGGTGTTGATTACCCTTTTTGTACAAAGTGTGGACAAAAACACCCTGGGGACTGATCCGTTTCCCCCGGACGATGTTTTGTGTGCAGAGGGGAGGGGCATAGGTGGAGGAATTGCCAGTTTTTGACCCAAGGGTGTCATTATTGTGGTACAAGAGGGCATTACAAGAGGGATTGCCCTAAAAGGAATTCCGGACCGGTACAAAGTTATGGACAACCCAGTCAGAGCCCGCAGCAGTCAGTCACCGTTAATAGGCCAGTGAGATCTTCTCAATCCAGAGCAAACTCCAATAGAGGGAGGCCGAGAGCACAAAATGATCGGACCCCGGGAAGGGTCTTTCATTTGACACAAGAAGAGGTCAGGGCTGCTTCAGATGTGGTGGCAGGTACACTATTATTAAATGATATCAATGTACATGTGTTGTTTGACCCGGGTGCCACTCATTCATTCATTGATAAGAAAATTGTCACTAAACTGAAAAAGGGGGTAGAAATTGTAGAGAAGGGATTCTTAATTGGAACTCCAATGGGAAACATGGTTGAAACAGATATCGTGTATGCGAATGTGAGGGTTAGTCTATCAGGATGTGAGACAGAAGTTGACTTGATTCCATTAGAAATGCATGATTTTGACTTAATCCTATGCATGAATTGGTTGAACAAATATAAGGTCATAATGGATTGCTATGCAAAAACTATTACGTTTCAAACCCCTAAGGGTGAGAAAATGACGTTTGAAGGAGAAAGGGTGCTCAAACCAGTCGCCTTAATATCAGTGGTAATGGCCTAAAAACTTTTAAGAAAGTGATGTATGGGATACCTCGCTTACATCTTAAACTCCGAAGTTGGGGGCCCACGACTGAAAGACATCCCTGTGGTGAGGGAATTCCCAGACGTGTTTCTGGAAGAACTACCTGGACTACCCCCAGAACGGGAGGTAGAGGTGTCCATAGACATTTTCCCTCGAGTTCCACCCATAGCCCAACAACCTTACCGGATGGCTCCTACAGAACTGAAAGAGTTAAAGACTCAACTGCAAGAGTTGTTAGACAAAGGGTTTATACGGCCCAGTAATTCTCCTTGGGGAGCGCCGGTCCTATTTGTAAGAAAGAAGGATGGGACCCATAGACTTTGTATTGACTATCGACAATTGAACAAAATAACGGTGAAGAATAAATATACATTACCTTGGATAGATGATTTGTTCGATCAACTGAAAGGAGCGAGGACGTTCTCAAAGATAGATCTGAGATCGGGGTATTATCAAATGAAGATAAAAGGAGAGGACGTAGCAAAGACTGCATTTAGAACTTGTTATGGACACTATGAATTTTTGGTACTACCGTTCGGGTTGACAAACGCCTCGGCCGTCTTCATGGACTTGATGAATCGGATTTTTCAACCATATTTAGATAAGTTTGTGGTGGTGTTCATTGATGATATACTGGTATACTCGAATTCTATTGAGGAACACAAAGAGCACTTAAGGCAAACCTTACAAACCCTGAGAGATCACCAGTTATATACGAAATTGAGTAAATGTGAGTTTTGGCTGGAGAGAGTAACATTTCTAGGACATGTTGTTTCAGTAGAAGGTGTTTATGTGGACCCTCAAAAAGTTGAAGCAGTCTTGAAATGGGAAAGACCGACTTCGGTCACCGAAATACATAGCTTCTTGGGACTTGCTGGATATTATCGGAGGTTTATTGAGGGTTTTTCTCTAGTTGCAACCCCTTTGACCCAGCTAACTAGAAAGAATAAAAAATGGGTGTGGTCGGAAGATTGTGAAAGAAGCTTCCAAGAGTTGAAGAAGAAGCTCACCACTGCTCCAGTGTTGACTCTTCCCTCGGGGACCGAAGGCTTTGTAGTTTATAGTGATGCTTCAAGGAAGGGATTGGGATGTGTCTTGATGCAACATGGAAAGGTGATCGTCTATGCGTCGAGACAGTTAAAGACTCATGAGGTGAACTACCTGGTACACGATCTGGAGTTGGCTGCGGTAGTGTTTGCTTTGAAAATATAGAGACATTATTTGTATGGATCGCGAACTCAAATTTTTACTGATCATAAGAGCCTGAAGTATCTGATGTCACAAAAAGAGTTGAACATACGACAGAGAAGATGGGTAGAGCTCATTAAGGATTATGATTGCACCATAGAATATCACCCGGGAAAAGCAAACATGGTGGCAGATGCCCTTAGTCGAAAAAATAAAGCCGCCCTAGAAGGGTTAACGGTTTGGAAGGGGCGGCAACTGGCGGAATTGAAAAAGATGGGTGCAAATTTGGAAGTTAATGTTGGAGGTGGGTTGGTAGCCCAACTTTTGATGCGACCAACGTATCGAAAACAAATACTACAAGCTCAGTTCCAAGACAAGGTTGGGTCCAAGATTAGGAGGAATGTGGAAGCAGGTGTAGAAATGAAATTTCGGATAGCGAATGATGGATCCTTGATGATGGGACAAAGGTTGTACGTACCTAATGACGAAGTAATCAAACAGATGGTTCTACAAGAAGCACATGAGTCCAAGTTCGCCATACATCCTGGCAGCACTAAGATGTATCGAGACCTGAAACTTTGCTATTGGTGGCCGAATATGAAAAGAGAAATAGCGGAGTATGTCAAAGTGCGGGATATGTCAACAAGTCAAGGTTGAACACCAAAGGCCTGCGGGACCACTACAACCATTACAAATTCCAGAGTGGAAATGGGAAATGATAACGATGGATTTTGTGTCGGGATTTCCCAAAGGGAGAAAAGGAAATGACGCGATATGGGTCATCGTCGATCGGTTGATGAAATCCGCACTATTCTTGCCTATAAAGATGACCGACTCGGTGGACAAGCTTGCCAGGATCTACATAAATGAAGTGGTATGACTCCATGGGATTCCAGTGTCCATTGTATCGGATCGAGATCCTAGATTCACCTCTCGACTTTGGCCGAGTATATAACAAGCCTTGGGGACCAGATTGGATATGAGCACTGCATTTCACCCTCAAACGGATGGCCAATCAGAAAGGGTCATCCAAGTCTTGGAAGACCTATTACGGGCTTGTGTGCTAGAATTTGGGGGAAACTGGGAAGAACACCTAGTATTGATAGAATTCACATATAACAATAGTTACCAAGCCACAATAGGAATGGCCCCATATGAAGTCTTGTATGGTAGAAGGTGCAGAACACCTTTGTGCTGGGAAGAAATTGGAGATCGGAAGTTATATGGTGCAGAGTTGGTTCACGTAACCACTGAAAAAGTGAGAATTATCCGGGATCGCATCAAAGCCGCACAGGATAGACAGAAGAAGTATGCTGATGTGAGGAGGAGACCCCTTGAATTCAGTACGGAGGATCGAGTGTACTTAAAGGTAACCCCATGGAAAAACATATTGCGGTTTGGATTGAGAGGAAAATTAACCCCTCGGTTCATCGGACCCTTCAAAATCCTACAGCGGGTGGGACCAGTAGCCTACAAAGTGGACTTGCCCCCACAGTTAGCTAAGGTCCATGATGTGTTCCATGTCTCCTTATTAAGAAAGGCTGATGTAGATCCCGCCAGAATCCTACCCCAGATCCCAGTTGAAGTCAATGAAGACTTAACACTGGAAATGAGGCCCACAAGGATACTAGATAAGGGTGAAAAGGAGTTGCGAAACAAAAAGATCCCTATCATCAGAATCTTATGGCGAAATGCTCAAATAGAAGAGGAAACTTGGGAAAGGGAGGATGAGATGAGGAAAAAGTGTAACGACCCGGATTTTTTTTTTTTGTATAATATATATCTAAAACATATGGTACCGGAAATCAGCGAACCTGATTACCTCACATCATCAGAATACCATCCATACAATCAACATTTCATTAAAAGTGGATCTTACATAAACATGTACTATTATGGTTGCATAATTAGAAATTCATATTGAAAATATACATACATGGACATGAGGTTTCATTCCTATACTACTAATAGCCATTAAGAATTTACACAAAAGGGTCTAATAAAAATTATGTGTTCAGTACATTGAATCACATAAAATACATTGTGATTTAGAGTGCATCTACATGGTTCCTTGCAAAAGTAGGTTCCCGGTGTACAGGGTTCCTTAGACATCTCGTGGATGTGACGTCCCTACAGACAATACAAAACATTTAAGAAAATGTAATTACTTAATGATAATTATAATGGTAACTAAACGGTTCAGCGAGATACGAGGAGGCATTAACATTTATAATTTACGCATGTACTTGGTACAAATAGCTTGTAATGCATATAAATGCATCAATTTAACGATAACATGTCCCAGAGACAATAACATGTCTCAAGCACTAACGATAACGAGTCAAAACAGTAGCATGATCAAACCATAACAGGGTTCCAATCATCCCGGGTCTACAAAATCTTAAACATCGTTCTCAACATAACCAAAATTAATAACCCGTCTATCCTCTTAAGGCATATTTACTGAGGTTAATCATTCATTCACCCCGGTCATCCTTTTCAAATGTCATTAGCCAAAGATAGTCAATCATTCATTCCGGTCATCCATTCGGATGCCATTAGCCGAAGCTAATCAATCATTCATGCCGGTCATCCATTAGCCGAAGCTAATCAATCATTCATGCCGGTCATCCATTAGCCGAAGCTAATCAATCATTCATGCCGGTCATCCATTGGGATGCCATTAGCCGAAGCTAATCAATCATTCATGCCGGCCATCCATTCGGATGCCATTAGCCGAAGCTAATCAATCATTCATGCCGGTCATCCATTGGGATGCCATTAGCCGAAGCTAATCAATCATTCATGCCGGTCATCCATTCGGATGCCATTTGCCGAAGCTAATCAATCATTCATGCCGGTCATCCATTCGGATGCCATTAGCCGAAGCTAATCAATCATTCGTTCACATTTAAGCATTCAACAATCTAATATAAACTCTAATCAATCGATTATTCACATTTAAGCATTCTACAATCTAATATAAACTCTAATCACATTCGAATAATATTCAACTTAAAATACTTCTTACGTGTCATATAAAAAAGAGAGGTGTAATTCACCTACCGCTCTACTTACAGGGTTGTTCTTGTCCGGGACGATGGTTCAATCCCGATCGCACTGCCCTGCGACATCACTGTCCATAAAATCAGTATATTTCTATTTTCAATTTCACATTCGTCACCATACTTATTTCAACAAAATCACACATTGAAACCATAAATTTCAGCATATAATCCATCAATAAAATCCCAACAAAATCACACATTGAAATCATAAATTTCAACACATAATCCCTCAACAAAATTCCAACCGAAAACACACATTGAACCCATAAATTTCAGCATATAATCCATCAATAAAATCCCAACAAAATCACACATTGAAATCATAAATTTCAACACATAATCCCTCAACAAAATTCCAACCGAAAACACACATTGAACCCATATAAGGACACAAACAAATCTGCTGTCAAGACAGCACTCAGCAGTAATTGCAATAGCAATAAATCACAATTAACTCGACAATTATCAAAAACCAACGGTTAATATGTAATAAAACCCATTATATAAAACATATTCAAATTTCAGGGTATTTCAACGGTTGGATCTACCAAGATCGGAGTTAAACCGGAGACTGACCTTAAACTGGAGAGCTACTGTTAAGCATCAATATCTCCTTGCTGAAGTGTACCATTCTCATCTCCACCGTTCAGCACATGAATAACACTCATACGCACCACATACCTAAATTTAAGCTTGATCCAACGGTAAACTGATGAGAAACCAGCCGGCGGCTCTGACTGGCCGGAGAAGCAGATTTTGCAGGGTTTTTCAAAACAATGCAAAACTCCACCGGAGTAGAAATAGGAAAATCCTTCCGGTCAGGATGTAGTCACTCTATGTGCGCACACAACAAAGAAAGAATCACCTTGATCCAACGGTGGAAAGAGGAGAAACTGGTCGGCGACTCTGACGGGTTTGAGGGGGGTTTCCAGAAATATTCAGATGATCGTATTTCTCAAACGGCTTTATTTCTTGACAATCCCTCCGGTCAGATTAAAGACCACAGTTAGGTGCACAACATACCCAAAACTCAGACCGATCCAACGGTGTCCGGCCGAGATATGGATGTCGGAGCACCGTCCCTTCTAATCTTTTTCTCTCTAACATCTCTCTAACTTCTCTCTCTCCCATCTCATGTTGCTGGAAATGAGAAAAAAAAGGTATTTATACTCCTCAATTTCTCTTATTGCACTTAGGCCCCCCCCCCATCTCCTTTAAATGCTACTTTGTACCCCACATGTTCTCTTCTTATATTATAAGTCATAATCTTTACATTTATTTCAATTTCACCCTCCCCTCAACTTATTTTACTTCTCTTTTAATTTAACACTTACATTTATTTCCCGGGGTTTACATTCTCCCTCCTATTAGAAATTTCGTCCTCGAAATTAAATTAAGTACCTATTTCGGGTAATAAATGCAAATACTTATTCTTTATCTCGGACTCTCTTTTCCACGTTTCTTCCTCTATTTGTGAGTTTCTCCATAATACTCTCACCAATGTAACTCTCTTATTCCTTAGTATCATTACATCCGGATCTAAAATCTTGATGGGCTTAAATTCCATGGTTAAATCCTCTTTCTAATCACACTGTACCTGTCAATTTCTGTTGTACCATTTCGAGTCCTCACGGCTTCCTTTGCCCTATTTCATCCCAACAAATTGAGGTACGACACTTCAGCCCATACAATGCTTCAAATGGAGCCATACCAATAGTAGTTTGATAACTACTATTACAAGTAAATTCTACCAATGGGAATTGATCTTCCCAATTTCCGATACACAAGACCTTAAAAAGATCCTCAAGAGTTTGAATGGTTCTCTCAGACGCCCATCCGATCCGTGGATGAAATGCCGTGTTTAGATTTAACTTTGTTCAGAAAAACCCATTATGAACTAGGCCATAGTCTCGATGTGAACCTTGGATCCCGGTCAAAGACAATCGATCTTGGTACCCCATGGAGTTTGACCACTTCATTTATGTACAATTTTGCAAGTTTATCCATTGAGTCGCATCGTTCTCATAGGCAAAAACAAAAGACTTTGTTAGTTGATCCATAATAACTCATATGGCATCATTACCTTTCTTTCCCTTGGATGATCCTATCACAAAATCCAAAAAGATATCCTCCCATTTCCATTACGGAAACCGACAACACTTTGCGACTTCCTGTAGGTTTACGGTGTTCTATCTTCACTTGTTGACAACTCTAAAGAAGGTTTTTCTGTACGTTCATCACAAAATATTTCTAGATCCCAATACACCCAATGCCGGATAGGCTGCCAAGAAGCACAAGCCGAGAAAAACACAATATGCGCTCCGACCACACCTTCATAACTCCAAATACCCGGATTCGTTATAGTTCCTCCCTGTAATACTCCATCCCTGTAGTTGAATACCTCATTCAAGAATTGTTTTTGATCCAATCCGTAGGAATCAATAAAAAAGGCAAATCCCTTATGATACACCAGATCCGGCTCGGTTATTGATAGAGTGAATAGATCTGCCATTTCTTGAAATCTCTCTTCTGATTCAAAATCGTGGTGTAAAAAGAATACAAATGATAGGAAAGTTATTCCAACCGAATTCTTCCTAAATTCTTTATTATATTATGATAAACCGGCTCTTATCAGAGTTATATATGGATAATAAGGAACAGCGGGACATCGCTCGTTCCGCCCGCAACAATCCAATTAGTTCTCCGGGTGAAAAAACATTAGACATTCCATCTTCTGAAACCAGGACTTTTGATGTTATTCGTGTGCTTGGGAGTCCCTGATGATTAAATAAACCAAAATTTTACCATGACTGCAATTTTAGAGAGACGCGAGAGCGAAAGCCTTTGGGGTCAGCTCACGTAATTGGATAACCCGACAGCTGAAAACCGTCTTTATATTGGATCGCAATAATAGCTTTTTCTGACGAGGATTAACTGCATTTTATATGTTTCGGGTTTATTTACTTACTTTTGAGGCCTTTGGTCTGACATGGCTCTTGGGAGGAGTAACATGAAGCTCAGAATTATAGATGTATTAAATACTCCCCGATAAAAGTGGAATTGGTCCCAAAAGGCGTGAATGCAAATAAAAAAAAAACATCTCCTGGATAAGCTTCACGGCCCATGCCTTCTCCTTGCCGGATGGAGAGGGATTCGAATGATGAGAAAGTGCGATACCCACTTTTAATGGTAAATCCCACAATTCGACACAATTTCACGCTATTTCTCTCTTCATATTTGACCCCCAATAATATTCCCTTAAATCCCTATACCTCGTTGTACTTCCGGGATGGTAGCAAAAGCGGAATTCATGAGCTTCTCTCAATACCTCATCTTTAAAGATCTCATTATTGGGCAAATAAATTCGTTTTCCCATAGCTATTAGTCCATCGAGATAACACACGAAAAAGACTTTTTTTTTATACCCTCGGTTCACATTCCCTTTGACCTTCCTTACCTTCTCATTAATTGTTGAGCCTCCAAAACTTTATCTTGAAGTACGGATCGGATTTTTAGCGGCTAACAATGACCCCTCAAAACCCAGAGGCTTAGCCACAAACCCATTTTTCTCATTTCTACCATACTTCCTTGTCTCTTAATTTCTATGTTATTCATAATTACTTTACCCTTTACGTTTAAGCGTTTGCTACAATGTTAGCCTTACCGGGATGATAGTCAATCACACAATCATAATCTTTTATTAACTTCACCCATCTTTTTTTGGCGCATGTTTAACTCTTTCTGCGACATCAAATATTCCAAACTCTTATGATGCGAGAAGATTTGCGGTTGTGACCCATACAAAAAATTGTCTCCATATTCTTAGGGCAAACACTACCGTTGCAAGTTCCAAGTCATAAAGCTGGATAATTCTCCTCATGTGGCTTTAATTGTCCGGATACATAAGCAATTACACAATCATGTTGCATCGAGTACACATCCCGGACTGTTTTTGAAACATCGCTATATACCGCAAACCCTTACGTTCCCAGATGGAAGGGGCCAACACGGAGCGCAGTGAGCCTTTTCTTTAGTTCTTGAAAACTCCCTTCACACTCCTCCGACCAAACAAATTTGACTTATTTGCGAGTTAGTACGGTCAAAGGTGGTGCTATGGTGGAGAACCCCTTCATAAACCTCAGGTAATATCTGCGAGACCCAAGAAACTTCAAATTTCTATCACATTAGTAGGCCTCTCCCATTTTAACACAACCTCTACCTTCTTTGGATCCACGAATATTCCTTACGTAGAAATCACATGGCCCAAAAAATACCACTTCCTTGAGTCAAAACTCACACTTATCCAGACTTTGCATACAATTTATTCTCCCTCAAAGTCCGTAACACGACCCCCAAATGTTGTTCATGCTCTGAATATGAACTAGAATATACCAAGATGTCATTGATAAATTCCACCATGTACTGATCCAAGTAAGGCGGAAATACTCGATTCATCAAATCTATGAACATCGTTGGTGCATTGAGTCAACCCAAAAGGCATCACTAAGAACTCGTAATGTCCATAACGGGTTACGAATGTTGTCCTCTAAATATCTTGTTCTTTAATTCTCAATTGATGAAACCCCGACCTTAAATCTATCTTAGGGAATACCTTAGCACCCTTTAACTGATCAAACAATTCATCTATTCGTGGAAGTGGATACTTGTTTTTTTTATATATATTACATGAGTTAACCAAAGCAGGACAACCCTTCCTCATTAACCTTCTAGCCCTTAAGAGTCGAAATCATACGGTTTGGAAGAAATTTTCTCTCTCCTTTAAATACAACATTCTTATTTCCTACCCCCTGGAGAGTCACTGTTTTGGTAAAACAATCCACTTGTACCTTATGTTTGCTTAACCAATCCATGCCCAAAAATCAAGTCAAAGTCATATAATTCTAATGACATAAGGTCTACATTCAATCCCAATCCTTCAATATACAATTTCACTCCTCTATAGATATCATCAGTGTTCATGCTTTCTTCTAAAGGGGTACTAATTGTCACCCTATTCGCAACTTGTGAGGCACCACATGCAATCATTCCATAATTCTACATAATACAAATGGATGACTAGCCCCAGAATCAATTAAAGTATAATCTTGCATTGTATTTAACTGTATTTTACACATGTGACCAGGCCCAACTCTGTAATATATTGTCAGCTTTGGGCCTTACCGCCCTCACGGTTTTGTTCCTGGTGACGCGAGCCCACTTCTGGGCTTGACGCCCCAAAACGCGTATGAAAAGTTAGCAACCAGCACTCTTAATAAGGCCAATTACCACTCCCTCACCTGCCAATGTGGAATATTACAGTACCTGTCACAACATCAGGCATTACTCCCACATCCTCTTGAGAATATTTCACAACCCATTTCCTATATATCTTTTGCCCATTGTACTATTATAGGGGTAAAGATTAAGCATGAAATTTTTTTTTTTTCTCTCTCTCTCTCGCCGAAATTTCTAACGAAATTTCGGCAGAGTCTTCCCTATATCGGGAGATCCCAAGTTATCAATAACACAACCTGCACATAATTTGGATCACAGCTCACCCATAATCACATTCATGTTTAATACAATTAAGCTGCATAATTCATTTCGAGAATATGCTCGAGGACCATATTCATTCCCAAACTTCATCTTACATCACACGCATAAGATAAAAATTAAAAAGTCAGTTCGCACATGAAGATTTCACATATATACATATACATGGAACATAACATAATTTAATATTCTAAGATAATCTAGTACTTTCTAATATCAGGGGCATAGGTGAATACATTTAATATTCCGGAACAAAATTTACAAAAAATACTATTCTATACAATTTACATGTTCTTCTACATATCAAAAATTTCACCATAACTCCCTAAGTTCCTAACTTATACAAAAAGGAATTAAGGTTTAAAATCTATTCTAGAAGCTACATTTGGAAGCACTGCGAGCCATCCTTACCGCTAAGCTTTGTACCATATATTCCATAAAAGCACCATCTAAAAAATATGTTCGAGCGCAACCATCAGGGCGCTACTAGGGAGATATATTGATTTGTCACTCGCCTTCAAATGCCTCCGTTGGAGGCATATCTACCCGTCGAAGTAGAATTTTCACGACCTCCTGTTGGTTCTCTCCTCTCGGAATGAACCAATACCGCGGGTATATAAAATGTAATATCTACCACGGAATCCAGCTTCATACAGTCATATTGTAAACTTCGACCCCCCCCCCTTCCTCATGTAAGGGTTGGGTCGATCCTAGCTTCTTTATGCAGTTCGAACCATCCTATAATACCATTCAAAATCATCACAACAATGCCATTATCATTGAACCCCGAGGATCAAGACCCGAGTGCTACGATACCAAGCGTAACGACCGGATTTTTTTTTGTATAATATATATCTAAAACATATGGTGCAGGAAATCGATGAACTCGATTACCTCACATCATCGAGAATACCATCCATACAATCAACATTTCATTAAAAGTGGATCTTACATAAACATGTACTATTATGGTTGCATAATTAGAAATTCATATTGAAAATATACATACATGGACATGAGGTTTCATTCCTATACTACTAATAGCCATTAAGAATTTACACAAAAGGGTCTAATAAAAATTATGTGTTCAGTACATTGAATCACATAAAATACATTGTGATTTAGAGTGCATCTACATGGTTCCTTGCAAAAGTAGGTTCCCGTGTACCGGGTTCCTTAGACATCTCGTGGATGTGACGTCCCTACAGCAATACAAAACATTTAAGAAAATGTAATTACTTAATGATAATTATAATGGTAACTAAACGATGCAGCGGATACTGGGGAGGCATTAACATTTATAATTTACGCATGTACTTGGTACAAATAGCTTGTAATGCATATAAATGCATCAATTTAACGATAACATGTCCCAGAGACAATAACATGTCTCAAGCACTAACTGATAACGAGGTCAAAACGATAGCGAGATCAAACCATAACGGTTCCAATCATCACGGGTCTACAAAATCTTAAACATCGTTCTCAACATAACCAAAATTAATAACCCGTCTATCCTCTTAAGGCATATTTACTGAGGTTAATCATTCATTCACCCCGGTCATCCTTTTCAAATGTCATTAGCCAAAGATAGTCAATCATTCATTCCGGTCATCCATTCGGATGCCATTAGCAAGCTAATCAATCATTCATGCCGGTCATCCATTAGCCGAAGCTAATCAATCATTCATGCCGGTCATCCATTAGCCGAAGCTAATCAATCATTCATGCCGGTCATCCATTGGGATGCCATTAGCCGAAGCTAATCAATCATTCATGCCGGCCATCCATTCGGATGCCATTAGCCGAAGCTAATCAATCATTCATGCCGGTCATCCATTGGGATGCCATTAGCCGAAGCTAATCAATCATTCATGCCGGTCATCCATTCGGATGCCATTTGCCGAAGCTAATCAATCATTCATGCCGGTCATCCATTCGGATGCCATTAGCCGAAGCTAATCAATCATTCGTTCACATTTAAGCATTCAACAATCTAATATAAACTCTAATCAATCGATTATTCACATTTAAGCATTCTACAATCTAATATAAACTCTAATCACATTCGAATAATATTCAACTTAAAATACTTCTTACGTGTCATATAAAAAGAGAGGTGTAATTCACCTACCTGCTCTACTTCTGGGTTGTTCTTGTCTGGACGATGGTTCAATCCCGATCTGCCTGCACTGCGACATCACTTTGTCCATAAAATCAGTATATTTCTATTTTCAATTTCACATTCGTCACCATACTTATTTCAACAAAATCACACATTGAAACCATAAATTTCAGCATATAATCCATCAATAAAATCCCAACAAAATCACACATTGAAATCATAAATTTCAACACATAATCCCTCAACAAAATTCCAACCGAAAACACACATTGAACCCATAAATTTCAGCATATAATCCATCAATAAAATCCCAACAAAATCACACATTGAAATCATAAATTTCAACACATAATCCCTCAACAAAATTCCAACCGAAAACACACATTGAACCCATATAAGGACACAAACAAATCTGCTGTCAAGACAGCACTCAGCAGTAATTGCAATAGCAATAAATCACAATTAACTCGACAATTATCAAAAACCAACGGTTAATATGTAATAAAACCCATTATATAAAACATATTCAAATTTCAGGGTATTTCAACGGTTGGATCTACCAAGATCGGAGTTAAACCGGAGACTGACCTTAAACTGGAGAGCTACTGTTAAGCATCAATATCTCCTTGCTGAAGTGTACCATTCTCATCTCCACCGTTCAGCACATGAATAACACTCATACGCACCACATACCTAAATTTAAGCTTGATCCAACGGTAAACTGATGAGAAACCAGCCGGCGGCTCTGACTGGCCGGAGAAGCAGATTTTGCAGGGTTTTTCAAAACAATGCAAAACTCCACCGGAGTAGAAATAGGAAAATCCTTCCGGTCAGGATGTAGTCACTCTATGTGCGCACACAACAAAGAAAGAATCACCTTGATCCAACGGTGGAAAGAGGAGAAACTGGTCGGCGACTCTGACGGGTTTGAGGGGGTTTCCAGAAATATTCAGATGATCGTATTTCTCAAACGGCTTTAGTTCTTGACAATCCCTCCGGTCAGATTAAAGACCACAGTTAGGTGCACAACATACCCAAAACTCAGACCGATCCAACGGTGTCCGGCCGAGATATGGATGTCGGAGCACCGTCCCTTCTAATCTTTTTTCTCTCTAACATCTCTCTAACTTCTCTCTCTCCCATCTCATGTTGCTGGAAATGAGAAAAAAAAGGTATTTATACTCCTCAATTTCTCTTATTGCACTTAGGCCCCCCATCTCCTTTAAATGCTACTTTTTACCCCACATGTTCTCTTCTTATATTATAAGTCATAATCTTTACATTTATTTCAATTTCACCCTCCCCTCAACTTATTTTACTTCTCTTTTAATTTAACACTTACATTTATTTCCCGGGGTTTACAAAAAGTACCTAGAATTATTCAAAATACCAGGTATGGAATGTAAAATCCCTTAAATTTCGAGGATGAAATTCATATTTTAGAGGGGAAGAATGTAAACACCCAAAAAAAATAAGAAAAAAAAAGAGCAAAACTGGTTCATTAATTTAAATACCAGGAGGAGAGAGGGAGTGGGAATTTTCTTTCTTCTGTCATCTTCATCTCCTCTCTTTAACCCTCTGCCAGCCGAATTCCCTTCTCTTCTTTTCCCAGACGAATTCTCATCTCTTCTCTTCTCTTCCCAACCAAACTATCTCCTTTCTCCTCTGCCAGCCGAACCATCTCCATTTCCACTCCACACAACCGAACCCTAGGCTAAAGTAAGGGAGAGGACTTGGTGAATGTATGTGAGAAGTTGAAACTTAGAGAAAAAAAAAATGGACCTTTGACAAGAGGAAGAAGAAAAGGAAGAAGTAGGAAGTAAAGCAAACAAGAGAAAAGGAAGAAGAGTTTCAAATCTTTCAAAAATTGTAAGGTACGAGAGGTAGAGTCATGAAATTCTCTCTTCCTTTTTCCTCTTAGGATATGAAACAAAATGAAGAAGAGAACCCTAGGGAAATTTACCTAATACTCAAACTAGATGTAAAGTAAATGAAATGAAGCTAATTTTGGGAACAACTAGCAAAGAAGATATATGAAAAATGAAATTTTCAAATCATGTGAGGGGGCTGATTATGTAAGGGGTTGGCCGGCATTCAATGTGTTTTTTTGTTGGGATTTTATTGAAAGATTAGGTGATGCAAAATATGTGTGTGTTGGCTTGAAATTCATGTGTTTATAGGCTGAAAATTCATGTGTTTAGGTGCTGGAAAATATATGTGTGTTGGCTGGAAATTCATGTGTTTATAGGCTGGAAATTCATGTGTTATGTGCTGGAAATTCATGTGTTTATAGGCTGAAAATTCATGTGTTATATGCTGGTAGGCTGAAAATTCATGTGTTATGTGCTGGAAATTCATGTGTTTATAGGCTGAAAATTCATGTATTTAGGTGCTGGAAAATATGTGTGTGCTGGCTGGAAATTCATGTGTTTATAGGCTGAAAATTCATGTGTTTAGGTGCTGGAAAATATGTGTGTGCTGGCTGGAAATTCATGTGTTTATAGGCTGAAAATTCATGTGTTATGTGTTGGAAATTCATGTGTTTATAGGCTGAAATGCATGCTGTTTTTATGCTGGAATTGATGTATATTTGGCTGAAAAATTTATATGGGTTTTGGCTGAAACTTGTTGAAAGATTTCGAGTAGAAATGTATGGGTTCAGCTTATAAATTATGATGGAAGATTTTGTGTGTTGAACTGAAAATCTATGCTGAAATTCATGGGTATTTTTCTGAGAATTTGAATGTGTGTTTGGACTGGAATTCGGTTGAAGAATTGTGTGCCGAATTGTGTATTTTGCGGCATATGAACTTTTGAAATGAGTGCAGTGACGGATGTAGGCTGAAAATGCAAGTGTAGTGATTATGACCCTTGATGTCGCAGGTGGTGCGGCTGGGATAGGATTATCGTCACGACAAGCACAACCCACTAGTGGAACAGGTAGGCGACCCTTACATTCTTTTTCTTTCGTTGCATAAGGAATAACTGTGATGTGATTATTGCCCTATGTGTTGGAGTTAATAATAAACAGAAAAATATTGAATGTCGATAAAAGATTGATTAGTTTTGGCTAATGGCATCCGAAGGGATGGCCGGGATAAAAGATTGATTAGCTTCGGCTAATGGCATCTAAAGGGATGGCCGGGATAAAAGATTGATTAGCTTCGGCTAATGGCATCTGAAGGATGGCCGGGTCAAACTAATGATTAGCTTCGGTAAATGGCATCCGAAGGGATGGCCAGGACAAAGGATTTATTAGCTTTGGCTAATGACATCCGAAGGGATGGCCGAGTCTAAGACTATAGTTGTTAGGAAAGAATAGTATAATTACAAACATATTAAGCTTCAAGTGTAAGACTGAACGATCATTAATAATATTATTAGCTCTAGGTAATTACTTTCTTTTAAGTGTTTATACTGCTGCAGGAATGCCACACCCACGAGACGTATAAGGAGCCTGTTACATGGGAGCTTATTTTTGCAAAGAATCGTGTAGATGAAATTTTGATTACAATGTATTTTGTATGAAGTAATGTAATGAATGTTTAACTTCTATTAGATCCTTTTGTGTAAATGCTATAATGGCTTATTGTAAGAAGGGAATATAAACCATGTTTATGTTGTATATTTTAAGTATGATATTGTAAATCATGAAATCATAAAACTATGCTTTATGTATGTGTCACTTTTAAATTAAATATCACTCGTGTAAATGGTGTTAAAATGTTAAGGGGTGATCGGGTCCGTTGATTCTAGTAACCATGCGCATAGAACAATATATATATATATATATATATATATATAAAAAAAAAAAAAAAAATTACCGGGTTGTTACATCAACACTTTAAGATTTCAATGTTAGAGAATGATATCAATTAATATAATTTAAAGATAAAACAAAAAAATCTAAATCTAACAAAGAAAAAAATTCAGAACAACCCAAGTTTTTTTCAAAATGATTGAAGAATCTCATCCAAATTGGATTACGAAAGTAACAAAATATTATAGGATGAAATAAAAAAAATTAAAAAAAGAGGTAAAAAAACAAGGAAGCAAAAGTGAATTTCATAAACTTAGTAAGTCATTAAATATTAGACTCGTGCTTAATTAAGAAGTTACATGCCAATTAAGTATTGTAGGATGAAATTACAATTTTAAAAAAAACTTGCAAGGTAAGAGAATAGCAATAACAACAAATAAAATATTATATTTGATAGGGAAAAAAATCAAGAAGTATTAAATTGTAAGAAATAATTAAAAATCTCTTAAATAAAAGAAAATAATAATCCAAAGAATGAGAGCAAAGTTTGAAAGAATAAATTGAGAAGAAAGAATAATTAATTTAATTAATTAAAAAAATATTAAAAATAATAGGATCAAATCTTAAGGATAATAATCTCAAAGGTTGATTTGATTTTTTAGAAGACCAACAGTTCTTAAATTTTAGTTTTTGTTTATAATAATTTGAAAATTGATATTTATGTTTTTTTTCTTTGTTCTTTTTATTATTTTCAAGTCGAGTGATTTTTCTCAGCTAATAATATTTTTTGTTTCTCTCAAAAAAAAATTGTTTGCTCTTTTATTAAAGTTTTTAGACTTTTTAGTCTTTGATTTAATTTTGTTTTTAGTATTATTAATGCAATAATAATAATAATAATAATAATAATTTATTTATTATTCTTACTTACTCTTTTGTAAAAAAAAAATTGAGTTTTTTTTCTCGGAGTAATTTAATATTTTTTATTGTTTTGGCAGTAATAGTAGTGATAATTTTAGATTTTAAGATTTCAATATTGTTGTTGTTATAACAATGTATGTTGATTTATTTCATTATATTAAACTTTACATGTACAAATATTATAATTTAATATCAACAATTATAAAAATTGTTTGTTCAATCCACAACGTAGTGCGGGCAATTAAGTAATTTGATCTATTTTATAAAGGCCGACTTGCAACCCTACATGAATGACCCCTTTTTTTTATTGCATTTGGGTGGTTTAAAAAATTAAACCATAAATTATCTGTTTTGCCTAGTTTTTAATTATTGTGGTGCTCAAAAATATAAAACTGACTGTTTTTAGTTTTAAGAACTCAATTCTTAACCTATTATTTATTCAAAACACCCAGAAACAAAAAAGTATATCAAGACAAGATTTGTTTTTATTGGGAATTTAAAGACGGAAAAAAACATAATATGAGTTCCAACAGTTTTGATTTTTGAAATCAGTGCAATTAAAGATTTTCTCTAGAAAATGACAAATACTAGAAAAAAGCTCCCCTGTATAAAGCAAGTTGGACTCTAACAAGAACTATACAGTGGGTTTATTTTATTTTTTATTGTTTTGGATTTAAAAAATATTATTATTGAAAAATATATTTTATAAATTCAAATAAATAAATAAAATTTTAATTATCTTAAATTCTTACCAAACATAAATATTCTATATCAAACTCAAGATAGTTTTCAACGAAAAGCCTAGAAGGGCATGTTTGGATTGGACAGGTTGCAGTGTCAGATGTCCTTGAGAGATTCCATTCTTGCGAGCCGTCGGGAAAGTACACCAGCTTTGATGTCCCCACAGCCACCTGTCTTCTACGATTTCCTTCTGTGCAAGTTCAAGCAAAGTTTAAAGTTAGCAATATCACCCCCTGCTGAACTTTCATCAAACTGATTTCTGCTGCTATTTCTTTTTTCTTTTTTCTTTTTTCTTTTTTCTTTTTTTTATTCAAGTGTCTAGGTTTTCATCCCCTCATCATTTTGTTTTTAAAAAATACGTATCTCACAACATTTGGCATATTTATAAACCATCATGTATGGTTAAAATTAAGAGAATTATTAAAAAAAAAAATGCTAAAATTAGTCTTTAAATAAATAAATAAAATGGACGATGGATGACCTTATCTACGTAGGGCATGGATTCTTCATGGCTAAGTTTAATAAATCATAAATCTAAATGCTGTATTCTACGATGAAATTTTCTCTTAGCCATGGTCACGTTAATGAGAATATTCGTCAAAGTAGACATAAACACCCTGAATTTTATTTGGATAAAATAAACTAATATATATATATATATATATATATATATATATATATATATATATATATATATATATATATATATATATAAGAGTTCAAAGTGGCAATGCTTATATCACCGTTTTACTTGATAATATGAGTGCTTTCAAAACTTTTAATGTGTTGGATATTTATCATTTTCATGATGATTAATCTTTGTATCCAAAGTTTGGAGGTGACTCGAGGTCAAGTCTTTCAAAAGTAAAGGGTGACAACGTGTAACATGTTATAATTACATTTATGAAACATATAGATTGTTCCAATTTAAAAAGAAGCTCACGTGGAGACCCAGAAAGCATATGATATAAAGTTTGAATTTGCTATTTTTTTTCTATTTTAATTATTTTCAAGTTATTTTTGGGTTTTAATTATTTTTTTCTATTTAGCTTAAGACTTTTAATTCAATTATCTAAAAATTTTGATGCTAGAGGATCCTGTTCGTTAAGTAAATTTTAATTAAAAAATATTTTTCTATAAACGGTTTTAGTTTTAATCAGGAATTCTTCCAAATAAAAGGTTTTAAAACTAATATAAATAGAAATTTCTAATTTATTATGAGATGCAAGGTATTCAAATTTTTAATAAAATACTAGAGAGTTTCTTCTTTTTTTAATTTTTTATTAGATATATAACCTTAATCAGCTAATGATCTTAAGAAATTATATGCAATGAATTTGTGCGATCCTCATTCTGAGATTCCAAGGAATGGTGTTTTTTAAGATTCTTGAAATTTTGCATCACAAATGAGCTCTGATTTCACATCAGAGCTGACAGCTGCTATATTAGGTGCTTACATATGAATAATTTATTAAATTCTTATTTTAAAAATATCATTTTAATTTATTTTTAGGGCTCACATAGTTATAACATATTATAATATATAGACTAGCTAAAATAAATAATTGAATTGATTAACCCGATCAAAACCCAAGTTAACCTTCGGTAAATTCAAATAAGATTCAATTTCTAAATTGAAAAAATCTTATTTGCATGTAAGAAGTGATTGTGAAATGAATTTCACATAAAATCACAAAAACCCTTAATAAATAAAAAACAAATACTAAGAAGCTGTTTGTTTTGGCGGTACAACCACCGTTTGCTCAAAATTCAATTATTATTTTTATTATTTAAAATTTTTTTTTTGTATTTTTAAATCATTTTGATATATTTCTAAATAAAAAATACTTTCAAAAACAGTCACAGTCACCTCCCCAATCAAGTCTTAAATAGCAATAGAAAGAGTTGATTCTAGTACATTGAAATTTGAATGCCGGCCTAATAGAAAGAAGGCTAGACAGAGTAGGCCTACAAGGCCTAGCCTTCTTGTTATATTATTTTAAGAATACTAAAATATCTCATGACAAATACAACTTTACCCTCGATCATTAGCCCTCAAAACTTTTTTTTAAAAGGTAAGATTATAAATTTATTGTTCTCAATAAAATGTCTAACAGAAAAGTGAATTTAACACCGCTCTCAGGGCTTTTTTAAAGAAAAATTGAATGACAGCACACATTTCTGTATGCAGTTTTGTCCATCACAGACCAACTTCAATGTCTACTGTCTAGTTATGAAAGCAGGAACTCAAACAATTTTTATTTTAAATAATTTTTTTTATTTTTTTATTTTAAATTAAATTTTTTGATGATTTTAGATCATTTTCATGTCCTAGTGTTAAAAATAATTTTTAAAAAATAAAAAATAATATTTTAATATATTTATGAATGAAAAACATTTAAAAAACAAACTCCTAAACAGTCACGAAACCTGCAATATTTCATCATGTTTTTCTCATTAACAATCTACCATGCCTGATGACAGATAAAACTCAGCATACATAATAACTTCCAAGGGTCGATTTTCATATACAGAAACGAAATTTCTAAGCAAGATCATAATACAACACAGCTACAAAATACACCCTAGGCTATTTTCATCATCGGCAGCAAGATGAATGGTCAAAGACTAATTCCACCTCGCAGAATGATCATCCTTCCATCCAAGTGCGAGGCTGCTAATCAAAATTCGAAATTGCATCTGTTTTATTATGTTTTCAAGCAATAAATTTAAAATAGTGGATGGAGAAATGTGTTCCCAGGTGTAAGCTAAGGTTCAAATTTTCAATCGCTCCCCCCTCCCTAAATTACATAAATCAGGAAGCCAAGGGTCTCTTGGCCAATATATCTACACCAAGGCAGTGGCACAATAATTACTGATGGGTTGATCCTCACCTCCATTAGAGCAACGTGTTCCACAAGATTTTATCTCGTCGTCCTTCCTCGGGAAAATCAGTTGCCCTGAGACAGAGCTCTGTATGTATGAAACTTAAATCCCCAACTGAAATGGAGAAGTATAGTTCCTTATTTTAAAATGTCATCAGCTCCTTCCCATGTCTTTGCCAGAAAACTCTCCACCTCCAAAACAGGCTGCTGCTGCGGCCACGTCAAGACCACCACCACCAATAGATGTAATGAGTGCTGATAGACCACCACTAGGGTTCCCACCAGAAGACATCCCAAGTTCAAGAAAATCAAGAGTGGCATGCTTCGGCCCAAATATGGAAGGAGTTCCCATCATGAATTCATTCAATCCAGAACCTCCATCACAAGGCAGGCCAAGTCCAAGCCCCGCAGCAAGTGAGGCATTTTCTGGTTCCATTTGCATGTGACCCCATTGCATGTTGTCTTGCTGGGCAGATGACGAAGAAGATGACACAATTCCAAGCCCACGAAGCAATGATGCATTTGTAGCAGCCGCTCCCATTTGAGCAGCTTTCTGTAACAGTGCAGTAGCAGATATAGCTGGTTGTGGTGGCGGTGCATATTGCCTACGTTCTTGCCCTGCTGTGCCAAAAATTGATGACCCGTGATTAGTGGAGAGACACAGAGAAATAGGTTCAGCAGAGGATGATGGAGCAAGGTCTGATGGGCGATTGGGATGGGCCAGTGCATGGATTAGATCAGTAAAAGCAGGAGTCTGAGGTGCCTGCAAGCTTCCTGAAGCAGTTGAGGAAGCAAATAAACTAGCAAACACACTACTGGTGCTCCTGCCATTGCTGCCTGAGCTAGTGCTACTGCTGCAGCTTCCATTGAACCCAGCAGTTACTGTGGCCAGCATAGGTGCCGGTGCCGGTGCCGGTGCTTCTTCTATAATTTGTGTGGGATTATCGCGTAACTCTGCATGATGTCAAATTGAAAAGATTAAAGGAAATAAAGAATACATTAAAAGGGGGGCACTTGCATACAGGCATGGAAAGTAAAGCTTTTCTTTATGAAGAACTTTAGAAGAAAAGGCAACGAGTCAATAATAGTTCCCTTTATCTAAACTAAACCCAAATCTCTTTCCTTTTTAGCTTTTGAATCACTCGAGTCCTTTGCCGGAGATTGCACAAGCTGCATCTCTAAATTATTTTCAATACCGTATTTTTCTTTCTTCCTTAGCGCCACACATCTATTCAGTGCCATTTAACATGACAACTAGCATCAGTAGCAGACAAAAACCACTAAACTCCAAGATCTAAAGAAAGACAAAGAGAGATGACAACAAACAACACAAGGATTTTATTGATTGGTAAAGACAAAACTCCAAAACCGACAAAAGTTAAACAGAATATTTAAAAGTTTCCAAATTTAGCTCCAAATGTTTTTTACCTGGACTCTGAATTGCCAAAACTGGAGATGATACCATCCCAGTTGACTGAGCTAGCCCTGGTGGAGCCTGACTCTGACCGGGACCTAAATCTGGGGCCACTGGTGGTGGTTGTGGTGCTGGTGGTGGAGGTGAATCAACTTGCACTTTCGGGTCAGATTCCGGGTTTGAATTTGGATTTGGGTTCGGACTCTGAGTTTGAGCTTTAGCACTCTCCTCCGCCAATGCATCACAAAATGCTCTGTGTGTAATAAAGCTATCCCTCCTTCATAATCCAACCAGAACAACACAACTTCAAAATCCAAACAAACCCTCCTAAAATCACATCAAGAACAAAGATTTGATGTCAATATTACCTTGAAAATAGAGTACCACAATCACATTTATACTCTCTAGTTCCACAAATCTTTGAGTGAGCCTTCCAGTCAGACTGAACAGCATACTTCTTCGAACATTTATCGCATTTCCACTTCTTTTCTCCATGCTTTCTGCAAAAATGCTTCTTTATTCCTGTAAGATCGCCAAGAGCTCTTGATGGATCATGGTGTACACAAGTTGGTTCTGGACATACATAAACTCTCTTCTTCACCTCTTTACTTGATCTTTGCCTTAATTTCCATGGTAGATTATGTCCTCGTCGATGAAGCTGCAAGTTTTGGTCTCTTTGAAACCCTTTGTTGCATATTTCACACACAAATCGATTTGTAGCTAAAAGGGTCTTTGGCGATAAGGCTATCACCTCTGCTTCTGGATCTGCTAGAAATTAAAAAAAGAAAAAAGAATCAATCAACTTCAATTAAACCACAACTGATAAAGCTTCAAGCTCTACTAATATTGACTTTTCTTTACCTGGCATTCCAGGGAGGTTGCGTTTTTTCTTAGCGATAGCAACTGACTTGGACGGTGTTTGTTTTTGAGGTGGTTGGTTACCAGAGACACTAGTTTCACCAGAAGCAGCGGAGGAATTATCTAAATCAACAGGCATGATTCCTACTCCCCAAAAAAAACACCAAGGCAAATATCTATAGCATTTACAACCTGTAAAGAATTTGAAAGAGAGGCCAAAGTTTCTCTTTTACTACTTTCTAGGGTTTGGCGTTTCTTTTCTCTCTCTCTCTCAGCTACCAGTCAATGGAACTCTTTTTCCTTGTTGGGTGTTTTTTAACTTACCTAACAACTCTAACGACAGTCACTTCTCTGACCAAAATCTCACATTAACCGAAGAACTCAATGATTAAACCCAGAGACACCACTGGAAAACAAGTTTAGAACATCAAATAAAAAAAAAAAACCAAAGCAACCGACCGGTTGATGATCTATGATCTAATGGTCAAACTTGAATCTCGAACACTGAAATCTAAACGAAGACCAGAAATGAGTGCTTTATGGCTGCTATAGAAGAAAAAAAAACAGAGGAGATTTCGTGTGAAAGCTTTCAAGAGAGAGAGAGAGAGAGAGAGATTTTGGAGATGACAAAGTCTTTGTTCTTACTTAGCTTCTTCACTTCGACAGAAAGAGACTCCTAAAATAACAATGGGTTAAGTGAATTCGGCTAGTGTTAGTTATTTAATTAACTATATTTTTTTTTCCTAATACAAGGCATCTCAATTCTCATGTCAACGTTTCCAAATTAATTGTGTGTTTAGATTTGTGATTTTATTTTTATTTTAAATGTTTTTATTAAGAATATATTAAAATGATATTTTTATTTTTTAAAAATTATTTTTGATATAAAAAATTGTCCTAAAATACCAAAAATATTTAATTCAATCTAAAGTTTATACTTTTATTTCTCAATTTTCCAATCTAAAGTTTATATACTTTTTAAAGATTTAATTCAACCATTCACTTTAAATATTATCATTTTAGAATGTTGTTTTGAGAAAATTATATTGAAACAAGAAATTTGGTTGAATGGTTTGAAAATAGCAAACAACTTAAAAGGTTGCCTCGGTTGGAAATCCAACTCAAATAAGTTGATGATGAAGTGAGTTGTGATTTTGTTTTGCATTATAACATGATTTTTTAAAGTTCTTTTGGATTTTTTTTGAAGAGATATAAAATTAATTTTTTAGGTTTTTTTATGATTTTTATGTATTATATTTAAAAAAAAAACCATTTTGATTTATTTTAAAATACAAAATATTTTTAAAAACATTTTGCACTACAACACTTAATAAATTTATTATTTTTAACTTATATCGGTGCTACCAAAACTTTTTTAATATAAAAAATATCCAAGATTCATGAGATTATTTGGCATGGCTATTAGATCCAAAGATAATGCTGTAGATTTTCTTTCCATGAAAATAAATTTTCTTATTAACATATCTCTTGTTTATCTTAGCAAATGCAATGTTTATATTTTGTGTGATTGAAAGCTAAAAAATCACAAATATAATAAAATCAAGTCCAAAATAAACTTAATTTTTTTAATAATAAAAACAAATTTAAATCTATTTCTCATGAATAATATGTTGTTGTTGTTATTCTTATATGAAAAACATAATAATTGAGAAATTATTGAAATTTAAATAATAAAAAATATAATAATACTTAAAAATTATGTTAAAATTGAAGAGTAAGTGTCTATTGAAAGTGTGATTGAGGTTGTTTTTAAAGTATTTTTTTATTCAAAAATACATCAAAATAATATATTTTTTATTTTTTTTTAAAATTATTTTTAATATTAGCATATAAAAATTATCTAAATATATTAAAAAAATTAATGTAAAATAAAAAATTAAATTATTTTAAAAAAAAATATTTTTGAAAAACAATGATAAACTGACCTGATTACATATTACATATGATAAAAAAAAATCAGAATATATATATATATATATATATATATATATATATATACGGAAAGCAAGGGGCCCAGGGCGCACCGTTTTTTTTGAAAAACAAATGTAATGAGAGACAAGACGTGTGTCACAATTAAAAACATATTTGAATTTCACAACCTTCTTCCGAAAGAAAAGTAAAACATTTAATTACCTCAGAAATTGTTTTAGGGTGTGTGTGGTTGGGTATTTACTTTTGTTAAAATTTATTTATTTTTTTTCTTAAATTTATTTTTTTATTATAATTTTAGAATCGTTGATGTAAGAAAAATTATTTTAATATATTTGTAAGTAAAAATCATTTTAAAACCACTACTACCCTTATAACATTAATAGCTTCGTATGTATAAAATGTAAATAGTAAATTTTAAAGTGGTTCAGTTTCGTTTCCATCAAATTCCATTTGAATAAAAATAAATAAAAAAGGAACATTAATAAAATAATATAAGTTAATCAAAAAATTAGTCAGGATGCTTCTTCTGAAGCTGATTTGTCGTTCTCAGACACGCAGGTAATTTGTCGTTTTATGAAGTGTTCGAGTTTGTTTTGTGAACGTTTTTGGACATGGTGTGGAGGGGTAGAGAGAAGTTGTCAAGTGTCAATTTCGTGGTACTTTAAATGTTATTAAACGTCAAAGGACTTTTTCTCTTTGATTTGATTTTTGTTTTGGGCAGCTCACTTTTGACACGTGCTTGGTTTCACACTCCCTCTTATTTTTGCTGGTGAACAGAGAACAGTGCTCCGGGAAGGGGAATGCAGTGGATTACATGTTACAAATTTGAGAAGACACGTTGCCATTTTTTTATTATGTTTTCTTAAATTTTGTTGGGCCTTAACGGCACTCCAATGCTAATATTTTGAAAAGTTAAATTTTAATAAAATAACTTGATGAAGGGTGCAAAAATAGCTTGTTGAATGATGCCAATTAATAAAAGTCATTTAAAATTGCCAATTATATTTTAATATATACCAACCAATAATATAAAATAAATTTTACAAGAACAAAAAATATTATATTTTTTTTCATTTTTTTATATTATTTAAAATGCTACCTGATAATATTATATAATTTTTTAATTATATTTTTTTAAAAAAAATATTTATCTTGTTGAAAAATCTCATGAATTCTTAAATATAAATAAATAAATTATCTAAATAAATAAATAAAATATAAGATTATAGTTTATATAAGATTACATGTAAAAACAAATATTATTTAGCAAATCAAATAATATTTTATATATAATTGAGCAAATCAAATAATTACTATTGTCACAAATCATATGTTTATTTGCCAACTATTTCTCCTAGTCTATAATAATATCATATAATTTTTTTAAAAATTTACTTTTCTACAAAAACATGTAAAAATGGCATCTCAAAGAACAAAAGGTTATTTTAGCTATTGGGTGAAGAAGTAAAAAGTGCTTACAATAGCTAAGAATAGTTTTATCTCCTCATATAGCTAGTGGATTGGAGATGCTCTAAGAATAAAATCTAACCTTTGAATGTAGTGGATTACATGTTACATTTATTTATTTATTTGAAGAAAGCTTCGTACTTGTTTGTTTGAGAGTGTGATTGAAGTTGCTTTTAAAAATGTTTTTTGTTTAAAAATGCATTAAAATAAAGTTTTTTTTATTTTTAAAAAATTATTTTTGACATAAGCACATCAAAATGATCTTAAAGTATCAAAAAAAACTTTAATTTGTAGTTAAAAAATAAAATAAAAATTATTTTTTTCAAAAATATTTTTGAAATGCAATATCAAACACTTTCTAATCTCAATATTGGATGGGAGAAGAAATCGATGACGATATCTATAATACGAGCTCACACGCGAAGGACTTTCTTGCTTCTTTAAACAACCATTAAAGGTGGATAAGATTCAACATTTTATTTGAGCTGAAATGTGACATTATAAGGGAAAGGGAGTCATGGTAGATTTGGGGCCGGTTATTTTGATTTTATTTAAAAAAATATTTTTAATATTTTTAAATAATTTTTATATATTAGTGTTAAAAATAAATTTTTAAAAATATAAAATATATATTATTTTGATATATTTCTAGTAAAAAATACTTTGAAAAATAATATTTACCATGTTCTCAAATAGAACCTTAGTTGTACATACATATGCATTGGAATTGGATGTGCGTATACTAGTAAACAAGTGAAGCTAATTTGCAATGCTTCTTTATTAAAAAATAAATTGGGACACTAACATAATAAAATTTGATATCTTTTCAAGAGAATATAGTTTTATTCACATTGATGTTGTTGCGAAAAACCAACATTATATTGTATATTGATTAATTTTAATTTTATATAATATTTGATAAACTCGAATTTAATGAGTCCAAAAAACCCTCAAAAACTAAAATATTAAAAAAAAATGTGAGAGCCTAATTGCCCAAAACTTAGCTTTCAAGCAAAGCCCATAACATTGGGCATAAACCCCTAGTTGAGCCAAATAGAAATGAGCCTACGTAGTGTCTGGGCCTAATAGCTACTCGAATATAAATTTTGTCTTTAATTGGCCCATGCAACTTGTCTGAACCCAACACTCATTTGAGATTTTTTTTCAAGACCCCACATAAATCTCTTTGTAATTTTTTAAGATCTTTTTTATAAGTCTCTCAATATTTTATAATGATCCAATTTGTATTATTTTGAGGAATACAACTCAAAATACGCATTAATTTATAGGGGTGAAATTACTTTTCAGCTTATTCTTTCTATAACATGACAGGATTCATGAGCTATAAATACCTCATAAATCTACTAAGTTTAAAATTACTAATCTCTTCATTCTTAATATTTTTAGCATACATATTTTTACAATCTATTTTTATACAATATCATTATACTTTCTCATTATAAAAGTTAATTAGCTTAACCATTTGAGAATCCATTAATCCATCACATAAGTTTTTTTTATAGGTCACAAGATACTTTTGCTTACCAAACATTAGTTACCAACCACTTTGGCTTACCAAGTACAACTACCTTGATTTTTCACATCAAACTTCTAAACACCCTGGCTAAAAACAAATAGATCAAATTATTATAACTAAATTATCAATCTATCATTCAATCACACAAGTCATATTCCTGAGCATTTTATGTTTTAGAATATCATTAATATTCACCATTATTAATACTAGATTGGATCTTTCAAGCAATCAAAACATAAATTGTTGTCCAACTATAGCTTAATATTATTAAACTTGATTCAATCGGGTTTTCTTAAAAAAAAGATATAAATTGACCTAGTCAAACCAATCAAAAATCTTATTTGTTTTTTTTAAATGAATTTATTTTTATTTTACTTAAAAAAAATATTGAATTAACAATATTTTAGATTGACACAAGTCAATTCGCTAATCTCATGACTCGAGCTTTAAACTAAGTCATGAACTAGTCTAAACTTAATAAGTTTGGCTACAAATAAAGAAATAGTTTTTTTCTTCTAGAAGCTAATTGATCAATACAATTCAGTTATGTAAAATGAGAATCAAAGTTTTAATTTAAAAAATAAATAAAAGGAAAAGGTTCTTAACTATTAATACTCGAGAGTACTAATGTTATATTACATGTTTCATAACCTTGGAATTTTTTGTTGCATATTCTCATACATTAGTGACATGGATATAAAATTGAGCTCACAAAGCAATTAATATAGAAAAGAATAGGCCAAACCAAAAAAACTAAGGTGTATATGAAAAGGAAATAGACCTAATAAAAAAATTTAACATCACCCAATAAAATAACTCTAGTACAAGTCAACTAGAGAGCACAAAGCCCAACCAAAAAGTTGGAAACACAAGCTTAATTAGGCTTTAAAGAGAAGAAGAAGAAGAAGAAGAAGAAGAAGAAGAAGAGAAGAGCTTAACTAGCCCAATTAAGCACAAGAAAATAAAAAAGATAAGTGACATGAAAATCAAGAAAAGGAATTAGAGAAAAAAGAAGAAAAGATGTATAATATAATATAATTAGGTTGTGATATTACAACCTACAACATATGGTCCGAGGTATATAGTATAATTGTAGGAGTTTATCTTTTATGAGGAACTTGTTTTGTAGCAGAATGTGAATTGTCAACTCAAGACAAAATTTAACAAAAAAACTCTTAAAGCCAAATAAAGAATTGTTGAAAGAACTAAATTCATATAAAGTTCTTCTAACTTTGTCATTATGCATGTATGTTGTCCATTGCTATTTCTACATTTTGAATTTTCTCATAATTAACTCTTGATGTTGATTTTGTTAGACCAAGGTTTCTTATGCTAGTTATTCCTTATTTATTTAAGAAGTTTAACACCCTTCATTCCATCTACATTTATAACTTGACTTATATGTTATGTTGTGTCAATATGTGATCCTTATATTATAGTTGACTATTGATCAAAGAAATTCAACTAATATTTTTAATTAAAAATATAAAATAATTATAATTTTTTAATATTATTTTTTTCCAAGTTTTTTTTTAAATGAGGAAATTCAATATACTAAAAAATTAACTTTCAATATAAATTTCCTTTCATCACTAAAACATGGTTTTTTAAGATTTATTTTTCACAAAAAAAACCCCAAGAGATAGAATTAAAAAAATCTTTATTTTTTATTCTAAATCATCTTTAGCCTTTTCTAATTCTTTTTTATTCAAAATTATAATTTTATTTGAAATTAAAAATTCTTATTATTTATTTTGCTCTTAATTGTAAATGAAAATTTATATTAGATATTGACGTAATTTTTTTTCAAATATCGAATTTAGTTTTTCATTTATAAAAAAAAATTAAAAAAAAAATATATTAGAAGTGAACATGAGTAAATCATCTATTAGCTAAATTTTGTTACTAACAATTAACCTCAATGGAAAGATCACTTCAAAGTCATTTCTTAACGTACAAGAATTTAATCAAATAAAAAACCAACAGAGGAAAATTATAAAATTTAGTATTTCTTTACGTGATGCTTATAAAATACCAAATTGAAAATCGGACATGAAACAATCCTCATTGGTATGCATGAAATCCTTGCATCGAAATTGTTGATGCTAGTTGCTAACTATTTTACATAAAACAGCAAATACGGCACTTAAAATAGTAGAAATAACATCATACCTAATGATGGCAGACACTAATTATGACTATGAGATGGTTTAGAATTGTGTTTTAAAACTATACATATATATATATATTAAAAAAATATTTTTTAAAAAATATTTTTTTTAATATTTTAATATATTTTTTAATATATTAATGTCGAAAATAATTTTTAAAAATAAAATAATATATTATTTTAATATATTTCTAAATAAAAAATACTTTAAAAAATAAAATCTACCGAACTTTAAAAAAAACCCGTCTCATTGGTTTTAAAGCAAACCAGAAAAGTTAAAAAAAAATAAAAATTATTAGAATTGATTATTTGACTAGAGTGTGCATGAGGATACCTTTTACAGTTGATTCTTCACAAAATAAACACAAATGTCTTCTCGGTACTTGAAATTTTACTTTAATTATGTGTCCAATGCCAATGCAATTATTAAAATACATAACATATGTGTACATAATTATTAAGGCAACACTACGTCCAAGGATGATCCAACTGGCTGCACGCACCACTGTATAAGTTCTGTGCATTTTCTTTTATTATATTTTGATTTGCTCAAAGAAATTTAATTAAAAAAGCAATCGCATGACCCCATATAAAATCTTCCTCTTGTTTTAAATTATATTTTTTAAAAAGTTGTCCTCAACTTCACTGTTATGTATATGAACTTAAAAACCTCACCCTCTAAAAGGTTATATTAGAATAATAATATAAAAAATCATTTATATTATTGGTGTTGTTGATGTAGTTTGTAAATGTAAGAAAAAATGTATATCTTACATTGAAAAGAGATACTTGCTCTTAAGTGTTTATAAGTATTAATTTTTATTTCGTAGTAAATTAAGTGAAAGCTAGGAAAGATGAGCTCTTCTAGTGGGCATTCTAATATAATTATATGACTCTTAATTTTAATAATTTATTTTGGCATTTATGACTTTTGGGATAAAACTGAGTAACATTCTCATTGAGAATCATCTAGTTTCATTTAATTTTTTTGTTTTTATATTTTAAGTTTATATAAACATGTTATTACACAAAAAGAAAAAAATATATAAATATATTATTACACATAAAACCAAAGATACCAAAAACAAAACATGTTTTCCTTCTTTTTTTATCAGAGATTTAGAGAACTTAGTTGTATTTTGGAGCTATTATAAATGTACGAGACAAATAAATACCTTAAAAACCAATATTCTCTACCCTTTAAGCCAACTCTTTATTTATTTTTATTCCCGAACATATTTTCATTTCAATTTTTCTAGACAGGTTCCTTTCTTCAGGATAATTTTCCAAAACCACTATAATGAGAGTTGTAATCTAACTTATATAATATATTTTAAGAAGAGGAAACACTTGGTGTCGTAAGCGAGAAAGACTAACTAGAGGTTGGATTTTGGAGTATAATCTGATTTCCACCCTCTGATTTTCGTTTTCTTCAAAGCAAATGGCGATAAGGTTGAGCTTTTGAGTTCAGGTTGAGCCGTTGAACGACGGATACAAAAGAAAATCCGGCATCGCTCCATCATCACTTGCATTGACGTGGCAATTGGCATCATAGTTGTAAAACTCGCAAATTGCAAAATCATATAATTTTACGAGTGAACTCAATAAAATTTGTCAAATACAGTAGAAAAATCAAATTATATTAAAATCGGATAAAAAAATACAAAAATCAGTCCGGATCATAAAAAGATCCGATTTTACAATACTAAACAAAAGTTGAAAAATGCAGCATAAGCCATCGCTGTGACGCATGTCACCCCCAATCCCATAGCTGTGATGCCTGTCCCCCCTCTCCATCATCAAACACTTATTAAAATATTAAATTAAAGAAAGGAAGCCCCATTTCACGTATAGACTGGTTTGATTAAAATATTAAATTAAAGAAAAGAAGTCTCATTTCATGTTTAGACCATTTCTTAGACAATAAATTTTTTTAATTCTTATATATTGATTTAAATATCAACTTTAAAATTTATACTTCAAATTTTTGAAAAAAATAATTTTCTTAAGTTTTTTACTCTAAATTAAAATTTTTTGGTGTTTTTAGATCATTTTCATATGGTGATGACGAAATAAATTGTTTGACAGCTAGTACTAGCAATATCGGTGTTGGTACCAGTGGTAGTACTAATAATCTTTTCAATAGTGATGTTATTGATGCAAGTCTTAGAAATAGTAAGGGAGATGAAAATGAGGTTGATTTTAGTTTACATTGCACACCAGTTGAATATTTATTTTAAATTTATTATTTTTTACCTAATAAAATTCTATGGACATAATTTTTTTGTAATGTATTTTTAAGTTATTTTAAATTATGTATGAACCTTAACTAATGAAGTTTTATGACCATAATTATGATATATTGTATTCAAAAATATTTTACTTATGATTTTACGATTTTTCTACCTGCATAATTTTAGCTGTGATTTTATAATTTTTATACGGCAAAATATCAGATACGATTTTACGATTTAGATTTTACTATTCGAGTTTAGAAATGACTTCCGTGTTGTGTCAAAATTACGATTGACAACCTTGATTGACATGCCATTTTCCATTATTTTTAGGCAGTGTTATGGGTCCCCCGTTCTTTTCTTAGATGGAAGTGGCTTAATGCTTTCATACCCTTTCTTTCTTTCTGGACATTTTGCAAGTAAATTACAAGCAAAAGAAGTTGCATGAAGAAGTAACGATCTCTAGTTTAGAAGAAAACAAGATAATTTGCCTGCGTGTTGTGTTGAGTTTTTTTTATGTAGAAAACTAATTCATTTTGTATGTGCTGTAATTGATTATTTTAATATTTAATTAGTAAAATTGTAATTGATAAAATATGTTAGAAACAAGTTTTTTCCCCCGCCTAAAAGTGGTTAAATATTGTTACTGTTAAAACTATTTTGATAATTATTTAATAGGTAGATTGTACGAGTGAAATTGAATTTTTTTTATTAAAATGAGCCATGTGCTCCTTGTAACATACCGATTGATTGTTGTGTATATTTTATTTGTTTCATGACTTCTTTCATTAGTAAATAGTAAAATTACAATTGTTGAATTTTAGCACATATGAGTGATTTGTTTTATGAAGCAAACAATTTGATTGATGGTTTTGTTTTAACTACTTTGATAATAATTTAATTGGTAGATAGCAAAACCGCAATTGATCAAATTGATCATTGATATATTATTTGTTGACTACAACATATTAATTATTTGACGACTAATTTATTTGACAGATAAAAAAAATACAACTGCTAAAATTTATCAAAGATTATTTTTTCAGATTTTTTCTTTATATTATTATATTAAAAGTTTTTTTAGAATACTGAAATTAAATTAATGTGAGAATTATAAAGAAATGTCTATTTAATTTTTTTTATATATATTTTAAGACATTAATATAAAAAATACCACAATATATAATTAGTCTCTCCTATTTTTGAAGGAAAAATTTCCAAGAATAATATATATAAAAAATTAGGACCATTAACAATTTTGTTACATGTTAAAAAATGTGGTGTCGGTTGTGGCGAAATGCAGGGCAATTTTTTATTTTATTTTTGTTGATAGTTTGGCATAATTTTTCTACCTGTCTTGTCTACGTGTGGTTTCGTATATTTGTTTTACTGGATATTAGATCTTAAATATCAAAGATAAAAAAAGACGCGAAAGTTATTTTTCATAAAAATAACATTGACCAATGAATTTTTGTCATAAATATTATAGTTGTCATTATAAATTATGATACATAATTAATATTCTAAGTACTATGGTCATACTATTGATGACACCTTAATTATTGTTTAAAAAATAAATTTATTTTATTTTTTAAGATTTATTTTGCATATTATTATATTAAAAATATTTTAGAACACTAATAGTAAATTATTATTATTTTTTAAAAAATAGGTCAATATTATATATATATATATATATATATATATATATATATATATTTCAAGATGTTAATATTAAATAAATATCAAAATATATAAATAGTCCAACATATTTAAAAGAAAACAAAATTTAAAAATAATCATTATCATTATTTTGAATGCACTATCTATAATATTAGAAAAATCAACACCTAACAATATTAACAAAAAAAAAGCAATTAAAAAACAAAACAAAAATAAATATTATTAGATTTCAAGAAATTATTTGACTTGAAGAATAAAAAAAAGAGAAATAATAATAAATATCAATTTTTAAATGATTACTAACAATTTAAAATTTAAATATTAAATTAAAAAACCTTAATAACATTAAAAAAAATTGAAAACAAAAACTAAGAGCATGTAAATATAAACATGGTCAGAAATAGGAAATATGTTAGAAATATATATAAAAAATAAAAGAATTAAAATAAAATCTAAGATTAAAAGTGTAAGGGCCAAAATGAAAAACACATATACAATAAAATTCATTTAAAGGACAAATTGAAACAAATTTAAACATTGATACCGAAAAAATTAAATAATTTATAGCAAAACCATAAATTAAAAGAATAAGAACAAAAATAAAACTAAAATATATAATCAATTTGCATGGAAGGATAAAATTGAAACAAGTCAACACTTTGATACCGAAAGTATTAAGGATTTCTAATCAATTTGCATGGAAGGATGAAATTGAAACAAATCAAAACTTTGATACTAAAAATATTAAGGATTCCAGACCAATCCGAAAATGAAAAGACTGAGGACCGAAATGAAACTACAATATATAATCAATTTCAATTGGAGGACCAAATCAAAACAAATCAAAACCTATATAACAAAAATAAGGACCATAGGAAACAATTGAAAGTTCAAGGACTAAACTGAAATTGCAGTAAACAACGATGTTGGCGGTGACCCTACTGACCCTAAACTTTATTGTTCCATTTAATCTTTTATGGGGTAAATGTCCATTTAAAAAATGAGGGTATTTACATATTTGTCCATTTAAAAAAAGTGTGCAATGACCCTACTGACCTCAAACTTTACTGTTTTGTGTTTATCTTTTATGGGGTAAATGTGTATTTATCCATTTAAAAAAATGTGCAATAACTTTAATTCTCCCGGTGGTTCCTGAACATTTTTGTCTTATTAATGGGTATTTTGATTATTTTACTGTGCACAGGAAGACAAAAATCAAAAATACGCCTGGATCCAGGGCCAAAATCGTAGTAAACACAGGGGCAAAATAGTAATTTTACTATTCCAATTCACATTGTCTTTGAGTCTAGATGAACAGTGAAAATTCATTACTGTTTAATTTGTCGATCTCTTTTAGCTTTCTTAGTAATGGTCTTTAAGTAGTATCTGATAAAATCTGGAAATAAAATAAGTGAGGTCTGATGAGATTCTTCTGTACCAAAACATAATCATTAACAAATGCATTGTAACTTATTGTAAGCTCACATGAATATGTTATTATATATTGCTACATGAAGAATTAAGTTGTGAAATTTTCAAACTGTTCTTTCAATCCAGAGATGTTGTTGCCTGGAAGTGAAACTTTTAGGAAATGGATCCCTTGATGAAAGTTATTCGATACTTGCTTTTGGTATTGCTTTCTTCCTAGGAGTATTATCTTTTTTGTCCCTTGACATGTTAGATTCATATGTCTAAGGTATTGATGATGACTGATAGATCTTTTATATGGTTTGTCATAACCCAATTTCTGGGTTACTCCCCAAAATATACCAAAAAATAACAAAAATAAAATAAAAGGAGTCGGCTTTGGTAGAAAAATCAATGTGGAAATTTTGGTTGTTTTCGAGAGTCCAATCGTATCTCTTTTGTCCCAAAAACAAATAGAGGAAAGTACAGATTTAAGGCAAAAATAATTTATCATTGGATAAATCTATGTAAAATTAAGTCGTAAGGCATAATTATATTTTTACAGGCCAATTTGATTTAATCATGGGCCAATTTAAAGTATAATTATGTTTGAGAATTAATTTAGGGTCTAATTGAATGATTTAGTTAAGTGCAAGGAGTTAATTATACTTTAAATTTGTTAAAGGAAATTAATTCAGGCTCAATTGAAAATATTAGAATTTTCGGAGACCGAATTGAATTTGTTCCAAGCCAATTGTGCGAAGTCAAGGGCAAAATTAAAGAAATTAAAAGTTTAAAGTCAATTGAGGGTGCAATTAAAACAACTATAAATTGAAGGACCAAAATGTATTTGTACTTTTAACAATTTTCAACAGCACGCCGCCGACAAGCCATCACTGCAGGTATGCCGCTGCCAACAGGCCTCCATTGCAGGTATGTGGCCGCCAACAGCCTCAGCTATGTTCATGCTGCTGCAGGATTTAATCCAACACAGCACGCAATGGTTGCTTTTATCGCATATAAATAGCAGCCATGAACCATGAAGGAAGGGGGAATGGATGTAGAGGAACAAGAGCAAAATTTTACGCAGAAAAAAAAAGAAGAAAAACACGGAGAAGAACAGAGGGAGTAAAATTTGCAGAGAAAGCACAAAGACGAAGACACAGTGTGTAAAATTAAACATACACATAACCACCAAAGGCATCCATCTTCATCTTCCTCGGCGCAGGCAGAGTCATCGTCGGTAGCCTTCCTTGAGCAGCGTCGTCTCTCTTTCCTCCATCGCACAGTAACAACTCCTTCTCTCTCGTCAGCAATAGCATCCAACTCTCTCACTTCCAGCTCTCTCTCCCCTTGATAGAAGCTCCCCGACAGGCTTAACCTTCTTCTCCAACACCGGCTACGCGCAGCGGCAAGGAGCTCAACACAGGTCAGCCCCTTTCGATACTCCTACGGGCCACCATTTTCGATGCCACCACGATAGAGAGAACCACATCGACCTCCTCTAGAGGGCGGCAGTGACAGGTGACCCTCTCATCATGGTCGGACCATCCATTACTGTTCACATAAGAACAGTGCAGTGAATTAATTCACTGCACTTCACGTGTTTTGTTTCCTTTTTTTTCCTTCGGCCTTTGGGCCAGCCTCTCTCGGCCCTGCCTAGGTGGCCAAATTCGAAGGTTTTTCCCATCTTATTTTTCATAAGAAAAATATATGGTGCATCTTTCTCATATTTTAAAATGAAAATTGGATATCGTAACCAGTTTATGATTGTCCATTGGAATTTGGCCAAAATATCAAAAATAATTAAATTTAAAAGTTTAAAGTCAATTGAGGGTGCAATTAAAACAACTATAAATTGAAGGACCAAAATGTATTTGCACTTTTAACAATTTTCAACAGCACGCCGCCGACAAGCCATCACTGCAGGTATGCCGCTGCCAACAGGCCTCCATTGCAGGTATGTGGCCGCCAACAGCCTCAGCTATGTTCATGCTGCTGCAGGATTTAATCCAACACAGACACTGTGATGGTTGCTTTTATCGCATATAAATAGCAGCCATGAACCATGAAGGAAGGGGGAATGGATGTAGAGGAACAAGAGCAAAATTTTACGCAGAAAAAAAAAGAAGAAAAACACGGAGAAGAACAGAGGGAGTAAAATTTGCAGAGAAAGCATAAAGACGAAGACACAGTGTGTAAAATTAAACATACACATAACCACCAAAGGCATCCATCTTCATCTTCCTCGGCGCAGGCAGAGTCATCGTCGGTAGCCTTCCTTGAGCAGCGTCGTCTCTCTTTCCTCCATCGCACAGTAACAACTCCTTCTCTCTCGTCAGCAATAGCATCCAACTCTCTCACTTCCAGCTCTCTCTCCCCTTGATAGAAGCTCCCCGACAGGCTTAACCTTCTTCTCCAACACCGGCTACGCGCAGCGGCAAGGAGCTCAACACAGGTCAGCCCCTTTCGATACTCCTACGGGCCACCATTTTTCGATGCCACCACGATAGAGAGAACCACATCGACCTCCTCTAGAGGGCGGCAGGGTGACGAGTGACCCTCTCATCATGGTCGGACCATCCATTACTGTTCACATAAGAACAGTGCAGTGAATTAATTCACTGCACTTCACGTGTTTTGTTTCCTTTTTTTTCCTTCGGCCTTTGGGCCAGCCTCTCTCGGCCCTGCCTAGGTGGCCAAATTCGAAGGTTTTTCCCATCTTATTTTTCATAAGAAAAATATATGGTGCATCTTTCTCATATTTTAAAATGAAAATTGGATATCGTAACCAGTTTATGATTGTCCATTGGAATTTGGCCAAAATATCAAAAATAATTAAATTTATTTTGTTCTATCTATTAGGATGTAAATTTACACTGTAATATACATCCATAGATAAAACAGGGGTTTTTAACTATGATGTAAATTTACATATAAAGTACATCTGTAGATAAAAAAGGTTTTTAACTGCGATGTAAAATTACATCGTAAAGTACACCCGCAGATATAAAAAAATGTTTTTTAATGCAGTGTAAAAAATATGTTAATTTAGAAAAGCAATCAAACAACAATGCAACTTACCTTAGGTATGATACACTGGGGGTAATGCGTCTTCCCCTTGCACAACAAGTCCCCATATCTAGACTCTTGCAGACCAATAGGTTTCCTAGTATCCTTAATATTAGGTGGCGACTCTTGATTTTTATAGTCATAATTTTTACGGCTATAAAACCACCCCCATTTCACCGCGTGCCATTGTCTCCCCAAATCAAGGGGGGATGGCGGGGTGCGAAGCGGGAAAAAAACTATCGTCGCAACAGATAGCGACTCCACTAGGGATATTTGCTGAACTGAGCTTTGTTTGATTGATTGTTTATTCTTCAGTTTGTTTTTGCATGGATTTTTTAGCTTTAGCATGCATTTTTATTGCTTTACCATGCATTTTATTTCCAATTCACACATATCATAGGGTTTGAATTAAGGTCATCATGCATTTTATTTCCTGAATAAACCCAATTCTAAGTTAGGGGGGATTAATGGTCTGCCTCATGAATTTCAGTCGGGGTTCAGATTCGTGAAACGTCCAACTATGAACTGAGTGTTTACTTGATAATGGCGGTCATACTGTGCCCCAACCATTTCTTGTAAACCCCTACACTACCTTCACGTGAGGCGGTCACTGGGTAGTTCATAGACCTTCTGAGACCAGATAGAAAACTTACCCCTCATGTAATGGCCTACAACTTGCTTTTGGGTACAAACTTCCTGATAATTCACTCGTTATGTATGTATAACATTTGCATTCACATGCATCTATCATTGTGCATAACATATCATCGGTAGATTGAAATATAGGTCCTCGAAGAGCTCTTACCACTCGACCCCAGTAGAGAAATATAGAGGACGAAGAGTGTGCACACCGTATGCTCATTTTCAAGAAGAATTGGATTCTCTGAAAGCTAGCGTGGCTAGTCTTACCAGCTTACTAGAGCAAGCACTGAGAAATACCTCTGGTGAGGGTCCTTCAACTAGACCCGCGGCAGCTGCTCAAACACAATGAATGAACCATCATGAAGAGGTGATAGGAGAAAGGGTTAAGGATCCATAAAAAACTCAGCTTTCGTACAATCAGCAGTGCCAACACCTGCGCCAACCCTAACAATTATAGAAGCATTAGAGGGTATCGACCAAGATAAGATGGCGACGCTGGAAGCCAGGATAAAGGCCATTAAAGGGGTAAATTTATATGACCTAGTACAAGCTACATAAATGTGTCTAGTCCCGAATGTTGTAATACCAAAGAAGTTTCGTGTCCCTGAATTTATCAATTACACTGGGACACAATACCCTGTCACTCACCTAAAATCATACTATAAAAAAATGGCAGAAGTAGTGCATGATGAAAAACTACTAATGCATTTTTTCCAAAATAATTTGAGTAGGGTAGCCTTGAATTGGTACATGAGACTAAACAGTACCCTGATCCATAGCTGGAAAATTCTGGTAGATGCTTTCATCAAGCAATACAAGTACAACATGGACATGGCTCCTGACATAACAAATTTGTCCAACCTGGAAAGAAGGACATGTAAAAAAACATACATGCGCGAAAGTGCATCGGCTACGATGTTCTCTTTGCCTTGCTTATACTTGATCACGTAAGGAAAAGTTTCAATGAATTCAACCCATTTTGCATGTCTCCTATTCAACTTACCTTGTCCTTTCAGATGTTTCAAGGACTCATGATCAAAATGGATTACGAACTCTTTTGGCCACAAGTAATGCTTCCATATTTCAAGTGCTCTTACCAAGGCATAAAGTTCTTTGTCGTAAGTGGGATAACTCAAGGTCGCTCCACTTAATTTCTTACTGAAATACGCAATAGGTCTTTGATCCTGCATCAAAACAACACGTATTCCCATTCCAAACGCATCACACTCTATTTCAAATGCTTTTGTAAAGTCAGGTAAAGCCAAAACAGGTGCAGAACATAATTTGTCTTTCAAAAGAACAAAAGCCAATTCTTGTTCCTCCCCCCATTTAAACCCAACTGACTTTTTAACAACTTCATTCAAGGGTGCAGCTATTGTACTGAAATCTTTCACAAAATGCCTGTAAAAACTAGCTAACCCATAAAAACTCCTTACCTCACTTACCGATTTGGGTGTAGGCCACTCCCGGATGGCCTTAACTTTCTCCTCGTCCCTGTGTAGTTACAACATGGCCAAGAAACACATTTTTTTTCCATGCAGAAGGCACACTTTTTAAGATTAACATATAATTTCTCACTACGCAAATGAGAAAATGCTCTGTTAAGTTCTTGCTATAGATCAAAATGTCATCAAAATACACAACCACAAACTTACCTATGAATGCACGTAACACATGATTCATTAAACGCATAAACGTACTTGGTGCATTTGTAAGTCCAAACGGCATTACTAACCATTCATATAAACCATACTTAGTCTTAAATACAGTTTTCCACTCATCACCCTCTTTCATCCTAATCTGACGGTATCCACTTTTCAAGTCAATTTTAGAGAAAATGCAAGATCCATGTAGCTCATCTAACATGTCATCAAGCCTAGGAATAGGGTGTCTATACTTTACCGTTATGTTGTTGATGGCTCGGCAATCAACACACATCCTTCATGTTCCATCCTTCTTAGGCACAAATAGCACAGGTACGGCATAGGGGCTCATACTCTCACGAATGTAGTCCTTTTCCATCATCTCATTAGCTTGCCTTTGAAGCTCTTTAGTCTCCTTGGGATTGCTTCTATATGCTGGCCGGTTAGGAATTGAAGCCCCGGGTACAAAATCAATCTAATGCTCTATCCCTCGCAATGGTGGTAATTCGCTTGGAGTATCGTCGGGGAACACATCATCAAACTCCTACAACAAAGAAATAGCAACACTAGGCACAATATGATCAAGATTATTAGTATTAAAGTAAGCCTCCTTGTACACAAGTAAAATCATTGGCTTGTTAGTGAAATATGCAGATCTGACCTCACCCTTTCTAGCATAAAAATTAGACTGTTTCTCTAGTTTTTCCACACAATTCTCATCACTCTTCCTGACTTTCTTCTCTCCTTTTGTCTTAACTCCACTCTTGGCCAGATTTGGGTGTTTTTTAGCAGTGGCAGAATGGTCTAAGCTGTTGGGAATGTTGGTCAAATATTTGTTTGTGTTTGGATGGGTGGCTGAATGGGTTGTAGAGGTTTGGGTTCTGGCCGAATCTGACGGTTTTCTCTCCCCATGTTCCTCACCTTGATTTTCTCTCCCCATCGTCTCATGCTCACTTTTTAGCTTTATTTGATCATCATACACCTGTTTGGGTATAAGAGGTACAAGAGTGATGGTTTTATCATCTTTTATAATGATATATCTATTTTTAACCCCATCATGAACTGCCTTCCTATCATATTGCCATGGCCTCCCCAACAAGATGTGACTTGCTTGCATGGGTACCACATCGCACAAAACTTCATCAACATATTTTCCAATTGAAAATGGGACCATAACCTGTTTAGTCACTTTCACTTCACGATTATCATTCAGCCATTGTAATCTATATGGTTTCGCATGCTTAATAGTACTCAAATTCAGTTTACTAACAAGGGTGGTACTGCAAACATTAACACAATTTCCACTATCAATAATTAAACCATACACCTTGCTTTATACGTAACAGCGCGTATGAAATATATTCTCTCTTTGTTGATTAGAGTCATCTTCCTTGACCTGAACCTGAAGTGTGCGCCTTATAACCAAGGACTCCGCAACCGGTAATGTTGTAATGCAACTGGGTGTGAAAGAAATTGGAGTGTATTTGAATTCATCCATTCCAAAAGGCAAAATAGGCTTGAGCACAAGAGATTAAATGATTTAGTATTTGTTCGTTATAATCTAAGGATTCAACAGATGTAAAATATCAATACTATTATATTAATAATTATTTTTTATTAAATTGATATTGATTTTTTAATTTCCTTCATGATTATTCTTTGTAGGAATTTGAGCAAAACAAGAGAAGCTTTAGATCCCATTAGCCTTGATAACATTGACCTATTAAATAAATGGATTTGTGAAGAACCCAACCTTCTTGATCGAGATGATATCAGTTGGGGTACTATTGAAGCACCTTTGCCTACTTCAAATTTAGAAGATGAAGAAACATGTTTTAATGAGGAAAATGAGCTTGGTGGAAATGATCAACTATTGGAATGTCTAATTGATGACTTTCCTTACATACCACCACAAGATCAAGATCCTATTTTTATATTAATGATGTAGAAGATGTTTGATTTACATTTCTTTTATTTTAGGACATTTTACTTTCATAATATTTTGGAGTCTTAGAGATGTTTCTAATTTTGAGATTATATTTGTTTGACTTTGTATTTGTATTACACAATTTGAAGTCAAATTATCTTGAACTTGAATTTTGTTTATTAAATTAATATTTTATTTTTTAATATATATAATTAATTAATTATATATGAGCAGTACAACCCCGAAACGGCACGTCGAAATGCTCCGAAACCAAAACACCCCGTACCAGTAGAAAAAACAAAAAGCCAATCGAAGCGAAACGGATAGTTATGATAATCATATCATTTTAAATAAAATAAAAATTAATTAATATACAGTCTAACTTTTGACATGTATATCGACAATGATTACAATTGATCCGAGGAGAGGAAATATGTTTGAATCAATTAAAAATTTAAAATAATATTGAATTGATTATCACAATTTGAATATGGATATCAATTTCTTTTTTTTTCTTTTCTGTTTTAGTGTCTATTTGAGAATGTAGTTGATGTTGCTTTTAAAAATATTTTTCATTAAAAAAATACATTAAAATGATATTTTCTTTTTAAAATTATTTTTGACATCAACACATAAAAATGATCTAAAAACATAAAAAAAATTAATGTAAAATAAAAAATAAAAAAAATATTTTCAAAAAAACTTTTGAAATACAGTGTCAAATAAGGTCTTAATGTGTTGCTAACCATGTCAAATATAATAGATATATGTAATGGGATTCTAAACTCTATCTCAAATATTGATCTAATATATATATATATATATATATATATATATATATATATATATATATATATATATATAT
>CM055023.1:9797615-9834501 GCA_029204005.1 Salix udensis
AAGTTGATGAATTTGAGTTTGATTTTGTTACCTAGTGTTTTGTGATGAAATAAATAATGACTTATTTAATTGGTATATTTTATATTTTATCAATTTTTTTGTTAAGATAAAAATTTCAGAAAATGTGGAGGAATTTGATTTTTTTTAGAAAATTGATTATGATTTAAGGATACAATTAAAATAAATTGAATAAGTTTGAGTTAAACTTAAGTGCTAATAATTTGTTTAGTTCACATTATTAATTAATGAATGATCATTTTTGTATGAATCAAGTTTTACTTGAAGGGTGGTGCATGATGGATTGTTATAATGGAGTCGAGGATTTAAATAAATACATACCATCTAATTCAAAAAATATTAGTGTAGATTGTATAGATATTTATGTAAAAGTTGTAGAAATAAAAAGTTTATTGATTCAAATATTGTATAGTTTATTTTATTATTATAATTCAGTTTTTTTTTTTTTTAATTTTAATGAACTAATTCTTTTATAATGCAAGGAAACTTGCTACCTGGATAAGGATGACGATGCTGTTGCCTGGAGGATTTGAGAGAATCACAATGTAGTGGGTGTTTGGGGCGGCGGTTCAACGTGCGTTGCGTTGAACCGCAACCCCAACAATCATTTCTACCAAACAGGACCCCAGCGTTTGGCTGGGGGTCCCACCACTAAAATGAAAAACACGCCGCGATTTGAAAAGATTTGAAAAGCTACTGGGATATGCTTTACATAACGCGTTTTGCGTTACAAAACGAAAGAATAAAGAAAAATAATAAACGAAAAATAGCATGCAGACAGACAGGGAGCAAAGATTAGCAACCCATCGTCTTCCCCAACTCCGGCGACAGTAACACTGCCACCAAGGTAGACAGCGCAGCTCATCCTTGTCTCTCCCCCAACAGTAGCCTCTCTCTCTCTCTCTCTCTCCCTTCGCCATTGCAGCACAGCAAGCTCTCTCTCTCCTCCAGCTCTCTCTCCTCGCCAACTCCTGCAACAGCTCCCGTCCAGAAGCAACACCAGCTCCACCGTGAGCTCCAGCAGCATCCAGCCACCACCCAAGCCTTCTTCTCAAGCTCCGGGAAGCAGCAACGAAGCAGCAGAGGCCACAGCCCGACAACTTCCAACGCCCCGTCCGGCCGCCACAGGCCTCCATTTTCTACGCCACCACGACAGGGAGAACCACCTCGACCTCCTCTACCCGTAGGTACCGGCCTTTGACCCTCTCGTCACCGTCGGTGAACAGTGAAAAATGAACAGTGACATGCAGTAAAACGAAAAAGAAGAAAACGAAATGCAAAACGGTGCGTTTTGTCACCGTTTTGTGTTTTAATCTTAACATATGGGCTGGGCCGAGAGCGGCCCAGCCCAAGTCCAGCAGGGATGGGCCTTTTGGCAAAACTTTTCTGGGCCGGCCCAGTCATTTGGGTAAGGCCCAACCCGATTTTTTTAAAAAAAATAAAATTGATATTTTAAAAAAAATAAAAATTGTGTAATTTACTTGAATTATTAATTATATTTTATTATTATGATAATTAAATCTACAATGTTTAAAAAAAAAATATGTATGTCTTTTAAAGTAATTTCACAAGTTGACATCAATATGAAAAGCATGGTAACCAAACACTGAAGATGAGTTTCGCTGTTGTATTATTACTCGGTATGTTATAATCATTGGTTTCGATGAGTTCTTTTTAGTTGCAAGTGTTTAATTTACGTCAATTATTGAAACATTTTTGTTACTATATTTATTAATAAATATAAAATATTATTCCAACAAAATATTTATATAAATGTATGTTTGTGTATGTCTTTACATGTGTATTTTTAATTAATTTTTAAAGTTGACAGCAATATGAAAAGCATGGTAACCAAACACACAAACTGCTTTTCATTAAACTCAAACTCAACCACAGTTTTAACCAAACACTTAAATTCAGTTATGAACCGCAGCTAAAAGCGCTTTTCAGAAACCAGCTTTTTTCAACCTCAACCACAACAGCTACAGCTGCAACAGCCGTGCCAAACAGGCCCGTAATTAGGGAAGATTAAATTCAAAATGTTATTTTAATATAAATGTTAAATTCTAATTTTTTACAATCTTAACTAATAGCTTATTTCGACCATATATGCTGCATGATTTTTGGCACGAGGAGTAAGAAAAAAAAAAACTTAACAAAATATATTTTTCAACTTTCTTAATTGACAGTTTTTGAACAAATTACACGTGTTTTGAGGACGTTGTCATATGAGAAAGAGCATTGATTGGGTTTGATTTGAATCATAATTCAAGCAAGCCCTAATTTTAACAGTCTAAAACCAATGTTGTTAATTTCATTTTGTGTTTGGTTGAAATGATCAAAATGTTTTGTATTAGCTAAAAAAAAAAGATAAAATGGTACAGTTTTTATATTTTATCTCATTTAAAATTTTAGTCTATTCCGAAAATTTCATCCAAAATTCGGTTGGAACGTTTTGGTTTCATTTTGCTTGTTTTGTTTCGGTCAAATAGTATTTTTCTAAAATAATAAATAATTTTGCTATATCAATCATATCTCTGAATGTAATGACCGTGTGAGATTGATGATGACATTCTCGTAATATTATACATGTTTATAATTTTGTTCAAAAAAATCATTTTATTGTATCTTTTTTTAGATTAAATTGCACAATTCTAATAATTTTATTTTTGAATTTGAACTATTTTTTTTAATTAACATATTTAATTATATATACACACATGAACAATACAACCCTGAAATGGCACACCGAAATGCTCTGAAACCAAAATATTCCATTCTATTTGAAAAAACAAAACACTAACCAAAACGGACTGACAACCTTGCCTAAAACTAGAAAGAGTAAGATTGTTTAATATAAATCTAAAGCTAATAGGAAGCTTCCTTCATTTTCCAAAAGGAGGGACCGATTCTCTAGAAGGAGAGGTAATTTCTAAATCAAGTTGGATGACAAACCAATAAAGATAAGCCGGTGGTTAGTTTTCTAGGGTTAGGTATAGGAGTAAAGTAATGAGAAGAGGATAAGGATGGAGTTTGCAAGAGTTGAAAGAGAGGGAGATTCTCACAAGTGAATTGTGTCCTACTCCTTGGACTTGTGATGCGCATGGTATGGTCGGGGTTCCTTTTGTATGCTTTCGATGGTCATTTTTATAATCAAACGAAGAGACTTAAACCAATGGGTGTCATTTTATCCCAACACTCGCAGCCCTTGTTTCCCATCTCCCAACTTCCTTCCTCGCCATCATAACTAAATAACTAAATAAATAAATAAATAGATTTCCACTTTTGATTTGGCTAATCAAAAACGTCCCCTTAATTATGGAAATTTAACAAATCCCAAAACATCTAAAAGCTTCAATCTGTCAACAAACTCTCTCTTTCTCGATGTGACCTCGCAATTTTTCAGTTTTTATTGGATATATGTGTGTGAATTGCAGAGATGCTATGTAGTTTTCAACTTGTAATAGTTCCTGTCCTTGTATATCATGCGGTGTATTACCTACATTGAGAGAGGGAGAGGGAGAGGGACATTATTCTTATAGCAACCATGGTTCATAGGCATTTGAAATGACGTGGTGTTCTAGAGTTAGATATTTTGCTTCTTTTATTTAAATAACACAAGGATAAATATCTACAATTAAACTTAAAAAACTAAGTGATCGGTCTTTCACTCTTCATTCAACTATGCATTGAAGTAATGTAATCAATGCCCTGGCAAGACTAAATCATTGAATTGACTTTTGAGGGTAATACAATATTTTTATATTGGTTTATTGAATATTATAAAAATGATAGGGACAAATCGATTTTTTACAGGTTTTTAAGCATAATATAATAATTAAATTACTCTTGAAAACAAAGTTTTTTTTAACTCACATATAGGGAATTCTTAGATTTTTATGTTTTTAAAACACATTAAAATAATTAAATTACACTTGAAAACATATATTTTTGAACTGGCATCCATGTGTTTTTTTTTTATATATTTTGATCCTATTTTTTTTTATAATAAAGTTATACTATTGTTTTAGTTATAATAAAGTTAACATTGAACAATTAGTGTTTGTAATATATAAAAAATATTGTTTATAAACCAAAAGCTTGTTGACACATGTCATGCCAACATGGAATATGCTCATACCTTTCAGGAAGTACGTCAGGGTCTACTAGCAAAGGGATGTGTAGAACTCCGATTGCTTCATGCTATTATAAAACATACATGTTTTAATTTGAACTCGAGATTTATTATGCAAATCATAAATTTTTTTATCATCACGCCACACTCCTTAAAAATAAGATTTCCTCACATCCAAAAAATAGTACATTTAATGTTTTTTTAAGATCAAAAGTCAACTTCTGCAATGAAGTTGGGAGTGGTGCATGAGCTCTTCTAGGTGGTGGGGTGTGAGTTAGTGAAAGACTAATGACATGATTTTAATAAACTATTTTTCAGTTCATCCTTCAACATTTGATTCACTGGCAATAGAACTTCATATATTTTTTTATATTGTTATTTTGTTCTCATTTAATTTTTGTTTTATTATGAAATATTATCATTAAAACCTCTTAAAAATACTTATCTAGTCTCTTTTGAATTGACAGCGCATGCTAATATATATTATTTTTGTTCAAGACTACTACCATCATTTATACATTTTTTTGTAATGAAAAATCTAACCTAGCCGTGGCATTTCGTAGATCACCTATCGAGTGGAGCATCTACGAAGGCAGCTCACGCACAATAATAACATCATCCCCGGACACTATGAGTAGAGTAGGTCCCCAAACTCTCCAATGCCAATACGATCAAATTGCATGATATGGATCGTGAGTGCTCATCAATGTCATCCCATTAAATATCTCATCCTCGAATAGATTTTGTTTGTATTCCATACACTATATTCTTCCTTGTTCCCCTTCCTCCCACCCCAAATCCTTCACGCTTTCTGCCCTAATGAAATAAAATAAATTGCACGACTCTTCTATATTTAATAGCTTTTGCCTCAACCCCCTTGAATTCCGGCTTGATTTAGGCCATTACATGGGTGGCATGCAAGTTGATTTTATTAAATGCAGCTCTACTTTCAAGACTCATTCACCTCCATGTCAAGTGAGCCGCAGCCAACCAACGCGCAGGGGGAGTAAAACCTACACAGACGGGGCAGGGAAATGCAATGAGAATTGGCGAGAAAAGAGAAAGATGTTGCAACCTAACCCCCACCTCACCCAATGGTAATCGGGATGGAATAGTCAAGTGCTTGAAAAGAAATCCAATCTACACGGAGAGCAAGAACACGTTGCTCGTTGTCTTTGGAGCGCAAACCACAAGCTTGTCATTTTCACTAAAGCTGAAGAACACGTTCACATATACACCACCTAATTAGGTGCACACAACAAATATCTAACGGCAATCCGTTGGTACAAGTTTGATTCTACAAAAAAATGATTTTATGGGTTTCAGATTTGAATTTTATAGATACTAACATGACAATCGAGAAATCTAGCCAGCAGCTAAGTTCTTATCTTCTTTTGGGTTTAATTGACAATCAAAGATTCTAAACTTTATTAAAACCTTGAACTATACCACATAGTTTATGACTAATTATCATAAAATGTACGGAAGGAGGATGGTGGACAAGTGGGGTATACTGTGCCATTCCGTGGTCTATGCCTTTGTGCCATTTTTTTTTATTTTGTTTGTTTTCTTCTGAGTGGCACGCTCTTTTAACAGGTCCTTGTGTGAATTGCCCTTGCTAACTTTAGCACATGTCAGCCACCGTAATGTATTAATTTTGTAACTAATTAATGAGTTTCTAATTATAAACATCCTCTCTTGATGATCATTGATGTAGATGGTTTTGTACATACAGCACGTGTTGGCTTAAGATGAGGCCTCGTGTAGTTTTGATCATGGACCCCTGCAGCATTTCTTGAGTGCTCTCTCAGGTGTTCTTGGTCCAAAGACGATGGCACGGTTCCTTTCACTGCTCAGTGGCCACGACTGGTGTACTTTCATGGGTCTTAAATGTGAGGGAAAATGGTGTTGGAAAGATGAATAAGCAAAAAGGAAGCATTGCCTCATTGACTAGTTTCTTTCATAGTGTTGGAATTTTTGCGAGATAATGAAAATGTCATCTAACACAAGACAACTGACTTCACTTGGTGATGGCCCAGAACACCCAGCCATGTAAATTTTAGTACAAAAAAGTTGGGTCAAAATCCAACCACAAGTAGGGTTAAATAGCTCAAATAACAGTTCAAACAAGGAGAGTTCGCTACAGTAGAATGAACAAAGAAAACACTCACTAAAGGAATAATATTGTATTAGATTATTTTTTCGAAAAACATACCAGTTGTGATGATTTCGTGTGGTATATATACAACAATATTCCCTAAACTGTAAGGATTTGATACTAAGCTAAATAAATCAACAATGGTTACAAGCAGAGATTAAGGAAATCAACAACGGTTATAAGCAAAGGATGAGGATTGAATATACACCTGGATGATTATATAGAGAGCTGGAGATTTGACTTTCCATTGTTATCACACCCCCGCAAGCTAATGGGTCGTGGGCGAACCATAAGCTTGGTTCTTAGGAGAAGGAACCGAGATTTTGAAAGACCTATAGTGACGATATCAGCAACTTGGTCTACAGTGGAGATATAACAAACTTCGAGTTCCTTACGTACCACTTTGTCACGGACATAATGATAGTCAACTTCCAAGTGTTTGGTGCGAGCATGAAAGACCGGATTCGAAGCCAGGGATATGGAGTTGATATTGTCACACGAGATGCAGGGAATGAAGAGAGATAGACTCGCAAGTCTTGAAATAGGGATCGAATCCATGATAGTTCGGCTGCAGTGTAAGCAAGTTGTCGATATTCAGCCTCAGTACTTGACCATGATACAGTACGTTGTTTCTTGGCACTCCAAGAGATAGGATTACGACCAAGATAAATACAATAGTCACCTGTAAAGTGACGATCATCCGGGCAGCTTGCATAGTCGGCATCAGAATAAGCTTCTAACATTAAGGAGTCAGGTTGATAAAAAAAGGCCATGACTAGGAGTTGCTTTCAAATAACATAGTATACGTTTCACAGTAGTCCAATGATGTGTTGTTGGTTGATGTAGAAATTGGCACACTTGATTAACAGAAAAGCATATATCAGGACGTGTGAGGGTCAAGTATTGTTGAGCACCAACAACACTTTGAAATTCTGTGGGATTCGAAAGCGGGTCTCCATCATAAAGACTAAGTTTCTTACCAATAGTAGCAGAAGAAGAAAGTGGCTTAACATCAGGAAATTTTGTACGAAACAATAAATCCATGGTGTATTTGGTTTGCGTGAGATGTAGGCCAGTTGAGCTGTAAACCGCCTCTAGACCAAGAAAATAGTGTAGTGGTCTCAAGTCTTTCATTGAAAACATTCTACCCAGATTCTGAATAAGACTGAAAATATGAGAGGAGCTAATGCCAATAATTAATATGTCATCAACATATATAAGCAAAATAATGAGCACTTCACCCATGTGAAAAGTTAATAGAGAATAATCGGCTTTGGATTCACAGAAGCCGAGTTCCTCTAGGTAATCAGAAAATCTCGTAAACCATTGACGAGGTGCTTGTTTTAAATCATATAGGGACTTGTGAAGTTTGCAAACATGATTAGGATAGTTTGGATCAATGAAACCTGAAGGTTGTCTTATATAAACCTCCTCCGATAAGAGACCATGTAGAAATGCATTCTAAACATCCAATTGTCGAATCAGCCATTTGTGATGTACTGCCAAAGCAAGTATAATACGAATGGTGGAATGCTTCACAACTGGACTAAAGGTTTCTATATAGTCAATTCCCTCTTGTTGGTGAAATTCATTGGCCACAAGGCGAGCCTTGTATCATTCAATAGTACCATTGGAACGCCTTTTGATTTTGAACACCCATTTGTTAGGTAGAATGTTCATATTCTCAGTAGGGACTACTAGAGACCAAGTGCCGCTTTGTTGCAAAGCATTAAACTCAACCCCCATTGCTTTACGCCATTCCTCATATTTTGCAGCTTGATTGTAACTTGTGGGTTCTAGAAGAGTGGGATCATAAGTGACAGTCAATGCATATTTTGGATTTGGCTTAGAGACTCCAGCTTGACTTCTAGTAACCATTGGGTTGGGATCAGTGTTGTGGGTAGAAATGTTAGTATTGATAGGGTTAGGGATTGTAGTAGTGTTTGGGTACAGTGCTTCTATAATAATTGGGGGAGGAATGAGGGTAGTTTAAGGGTTTGGATGAGTGGATTGGGCATGGGTCAAGGGTTCAGTAACTATTTCTAATGGTGGATGAGGAACTAGTGAAGTCGTCTCTGCAGGAAGAGTGTTAGTGGTCTCTTGAAATGGAAAGGAGGACTCATAAAAAATGACATGACGGGACAAATAAATATGACCTGTATTTTGATTAAGACAACGATATCCTTAGTGATTTAGAGAGAATCCCAAAAACACACATCGTTTGGAACAAAATTGTAATTTATTTGTATTGTAAGGTCATAAATAAGGGAAACATGCACAACCAAAAACACAAAGAGTATCATATGAGGGAGATTTATGAAATAATTTTTCATATGGACTAAGATATTGTAAAACACGAGTTGGCAGACGGTTGATTAAGTATAAGGCAGTTTGAAATGCATCAACCCAATAATTTGAACTCATATGAGCATGGGCAAGAAGTGTGAGTCCAGTGTCAACAATGTGACGATGTTTTTATTCGGCAATCCCATTTTGTTCGGGATGACCTGGACAAGAGGAGCAGAATCCAATACCATTATGAGTCAAATAATTTTGAAATTTTCTTTGTGTACATTCACTCCCACCATCAGATTGAAACATTTTGATTTTGGATGAAAACATATTTTCAACATGCTATTTAAATTTCATAAAAATATCAAATACTTCATGTTTATATTGCATTGAAAAAATCCATGAGTAGCGTGAAAAATCATCCACAAATAAAACATAGTATTTTGATCCCTTGATTGAAAAAGTAGGAGAAGTCCAAACATCGGAGTGAATTAAATCCAAAGGAAATTTTGACATAGAGTTTGATAATGGAAAAGGTAACTTAGTACTTTTACCCAAAGGACATGAATTACAAAATAGGATGGAATTATTACCATCCATGAGAAGATATTTATTTGAAATAAGACGTGACAAAGTGTTATTAGCAGGATGACCCAACCGAAAATGCCAAATTGGGGCGCTAACCCGAACACCAACTAGAGTAAATGGAGGACTCGATTTTCTGGAGTTTTGAGAGTGAATACGGAAGGGATAGAGACCATGTTTACTCTTCCCGCGGAAAAGCGTCTTCCCCGTTGTTACATCCTTCACATAGAAATAATCAGAATAAATAACCAAAATAACAGTTATTATCCCTTGTGAATTGATATATTGACAAAAGATTAGCAACAATTGAAGGACAATGCAAAATATTTTTCAAAGCAAAGGTTGAGGAACCACAAGTGATTTTACTAGAGCCAGTGTTAGCAATTGTCAAACCTGCACCATTACCCACAACCACATGATCTTTCCCGTGATATTCATTGTGAGCATCTATATTAGAAAGGTCAGAAGTAATATGGTTTGATGCACCAGAGTCTGAAATCCATGTGGTCGGTTGATTGTTAAAGGAAGTAATAGCAGCCATAGCTTTAAGCTTTTAAGTGGAAACTCTGCCTTCATACGCATGATTCATGCGTTGATAGCAATCAAGGGCACTGTGCCCACTACGATTGCAGATTTGGCAAGGAGGGCGTGAAGACATAGGAGCAGAATTGCCAAAAGAAACTGAGGCATGTGTTTGGGACCAGTTTGAATTTCAACGAAAACCAGAGGACCCCTTTCCTCATATATTAAATCCACGGTGAGGCATAGGCTAACGACCATGATTGTTGCTGTGTGAAGCTTTGGGAGAATACATGGCAGTGGGATTTGCCTCAAGAGATGGTATTTGTTGTGCCTTAAGCCTCATTTCTGCATTGAGCAACAAGGCAACAAGATCATCATAAGAGATAGGAGTGTCACGGGCTTGTGCAGAGCTGACTGTAATTTCATATGCAGGGCTGACATTGTTGAGGATGATGTTGACGAGTTCATCATCGTCAACTGATTTGCCTGCTAAAGCAAGATTGTCAGCAATCTGATTTATCTTGTCCACAAAATCTGTGATGGAAAGACTGTCTCCTTTGACGTTGAGTAAATCATGTTGGAGTTGCAAAATTCAATTTTTCGACAGAGAAGCATATCTTCTCTCAAGTGAAGCCCAGGTAGTTTGTGACGATGTTAATCGAGCCACAATAAACAATATAGCTGGAGGAAGAGAGTTGTTAATCCAACTCAGGATCAACTGGTCCTGTTGATGCCAGGAGGTGTACCGAGGATCGACCTCAGTAGTGATGATGCCATCAGAGTTGCGTTTAAATTCTGGTGGACAGGGGTTTGTTCCTGTGACAAAACCCATTAAATTCTTGCTTTTTAGAATCAGGACAATTTGGGCAAGCCATAGTGGATAATTGGTTCTGTCAAGCTTGATGGACATGAACCCAGAATGGATGGGAACTACAACACCAGCAGTTGAATTAATGGCTTCCATGGAAAAGAAGAAAAGGAAGAGCAGGAAAAGAAAACGAATTGTATGTTGTCGTTAGACGTGAGGCTCTGATACCATGAAGGAATAATATTGTATTAGATTATCCAAAAGCATACCAATTGTGATGATTTCGTGTGGTATATATACAACAATATTCCCTAAACTGCAGGGACTTAATACTAAGCTAAATAAATCAACAACGGTTACAAGCAGAGATTAAAGAAATCAATAACGGTTATAAGCAAAGGATGAGGATTGAATATATTGTTGGATGATTATGTAGAGAGCTGGAGATTTGACTTTCCATTGTTATCACTCACACAGAAAGAAGGTAGGATAACCAGAGAGGACCAAAAAATGACCGGTGAGCAAATCAAGAGAAAAAAAAAATAGAGAAAAGGAAAGAAAGAAATAATTGAACATTTAAGCCAACTTTGATCACACTATTGAAAAGATCTCGTTGAGATGATTTCAACCATATAATGAAAAGTTATCATCAAACAAAAGTTATGTTAAATAAATAAAGTCGTTAGAGCCATTATTCTTGCTTTTAACTAGAAATAGGAATTGTTATAGTAAGTACCAAAAGATAAATTGTATTATAGCTAGAATTACATTATACATTTTTCTATTTAAATCCTATTGTAACAACAATGAATTCAATTCATTATACAAAAATTATTCGAATTTGAATTTTTACATAGTAGCAGAGCGAATCCCGAATTTCTTTTGAAATCGTATTTTTTTCTCTGGTTTCAAAACCCAGAATTTAATCTCTACAGTACTTGTTTGTTCATCAGAGTTACTGTTCATCGGAATTATTGTTCGTCATTGCCCAGAAACCCATCGAAAACCCATAAATTCATCACTACCCAGAAACCCATCAGAAATTAGCACCCAAAACTCTAGAAATTAGCACCTAGAGACCCAAAAAATTAGCACCACTCACTCCACTGCTGAGGCTGAGTATATAGCAGCCTATGTAGCAGTAAAGCAACTAGTTTGGCTAAGGAAAATTCTGTGTGATTTAGGCATCAATCAACAAGGTCCTACAGAATTATTGTGTGATAATACTTCAGCTATTGCAATTTCAAAGAATTCTGTTTTTCATGACAGAACTAAACACATGAAAATTAAATTTCATGCAATTAGACAATTTCAGCAAAAGAGAGAGCTGGAAATGAAGTTCTGCACATCAAAGGAACAATTGGCTGACCTATTTACTAAGCCCTTAGCCAAAGAGAGTTTTGAAGACCTAAGGGAGAAGCTTGGTATGCATAGCCTTGGAACCAAGGGGGAGTGTTGAAAATTGAAGATTGTTTCCAAGACTACTTTAGTGTTAGGATTAGACTAAATCTCTATTAGTGTTTTTCTTTATCTTGAATAAGATCATGTTGATCAATTTAAATTCAGTATTTCAGTATAAGTCTTAGTCTTTTAGTTTCAATTAGATTATATAACAAGGAAGTGTAATAGCAAGAGTTCTATTTTTATTGTAACACTTCAATTTTGCTATAAATAAAGGAGAGGGATAGCAGTAACCTCACTTCCAATTCTGCTCACTCCTCTGTTCCTTGTGTTCTTGCTGTGTTTTTCATTCGGCCAGTTTTCCATAATTGAATTCAAACAGTAATTGTTTGAATTCAATAGAACAAGAGCTTTTGTTGACTTTTGAATCTTTTTTGATTTTCCAACAAAAGTGAGCTTGAAGTTTCCAGCTCCTTAGACATGCACCTTATTGATGTGTTTCATGGGCAGCATTGAATGTGTAGTCATCGGCGTCGGTGCCAGTCACAAAGTATCCGAGTGGTCATTGCGATCTCCTGGCCAGCTTGTTGCAGCTCTCTATGCGGTATGTTCCCTAAATCTTTTCAACAATTTAACATATATAGGATCAATCAACGTAGCTAAGGAATTGCTTTCGAGCCAGTTCTTAATTATACTTCTTTGCCTGTTTAAATGATGATAGCCTTTACCTCACAATTTCAGGGTATCGTGTGTTCCACACTCGCTTTTTCCCTCACTTCATGGAGTATTCAAAGGAAAGGAGCACTATACGTCTTGGTCTTCAGTCCCTTGTTGCTTGTTATAGTAGCCGCTTTGAGTTGGGCATTGCTTCATGAGAAGATATATGTCGGAACGTATGCATATATATTCTGAACTCCTTTAATGATTTTTTATACCTGATCATTGATTTTTGTGTGCTTAGGCTTTTGTAGCAACAAGTGTTGACTTATTGATATGTGAATCATTTCTAGTGTTGTAGGGTCTATCTTGATCGTCGCGGGGCTTTACGCTGTTCTCTGGGGGAAGGATAAGGAGTTGAAGGAGGAGATCGAAGAGACGGAGGTGACGAAGCTAGGCAAGAAAAAATATTATTTTAATATATTTATGAATAAAAAATATTTTAAAAAATAATCTTAATTACATTCTCAAATAGATATTGAATTTGTTCCTTAGCATGGTGTAAGTAATAAGATTAACATCACCTTAATTAGAAGAACGAAAGTATGGCATAAATTGAACTTCACGTGGAGAATGACGAAAACATTAATTGCATCGCCAAATTAATTGGAACAAGAGAAAATAGGCATCGCTCCTTAAATATGATTTTCCTTCGCTTGTATGTTCTGCTACACCGTTTACTAGGCCCTGATTATTTTTATTTAATATCGTTTTGTATCAATTGTTCTTGTGATTGTGGTAAAAGAAAATGCATACCTTTTTTACACGGGGCTTGACTTGTCCGTAATGCTGAGGTTATTTTACTTTGGACTAATAATAGAAGGGGGAGGACTCCATAGCTAATTTCTTGGTACTTGACTGTGGAGGTGGTGACTTTTTAGGGTTTACGAGCTGATTAGCCCGCTTCGCTGGGCATTTTTATTTATGTAAAAAATTAATTGATTTTATAAATATTGTATTTTGTTATTTTAATATTTACTTAGTATAATTGTAATTGATAAAATATGCTAAAAATAGTTTTTTTAAATCAAAATGTGATTGAATATTGTTACTGCTAAAATTTTTTTGATAAAATTTGTTCGAAAATTTGCTAAGAAGGTGAAATGATTTATAAGAAATTTGTTGTCACGGATACTCTGGTTAAAAAACAAAACAACAAAAGAAACCCGGTTAAAAAAGAACAACTGAGTTGGACAGTGAAAAATCAAAAATACATGTGAAAAAAAAGTCACCATTTCTTAAAAGAAACAAACAAAGGGTCTATAATATAAATTTAAACCAAGCAGGGCATCCCTTTCTAATAAATTTATAAGATTTCTTCATCATATTATTACATTAAATATCTTTAAGACTGTTGATATTATTTTTTTTTCAAGAAATCGTAGGTCATTTTTTTTCTCTTCATATATATTTTTAGGCGATAATATTAAATAAATATTAAACACATATACTGTGAAACCCGAGAATAAAGTATACATAAAATGTGAACATTCAAAAAAAAAAAAAAAAAAAAAAGAGCAAAACCAGTCCAGGAAAATAAATATAAGGAGAAAGGAGTGAGGGGTTTCTTATTTTCTTTTCCGTCATCTCCATTTCCTCTTTTCTCTCCAGCCAAACGAATCCTTTCCTTTCTTTTTCCTTCTCAGCCGAATTTTCTTCTCCTTCCTTCTCAACCGAACACCATCTCTTCTCTTCCCATCTCAACCGACTCTTCCCATCTCAAGCGAACCATCTCTTCTCTTCCCTCTGCCCAGCCGAACCCTCCCCATTTCCACTCCTCACAGCCGAACATTTGGCCAAATCAAGGGAGAGGAATTGGTGAATGTGTGTGAGAAGTGGTGACTTAGAGAAAAAAAGGGGGTTTTTGCCGAGAGGAAGAAGAAAGGGAAAAAGTAGGTTATGTGTTGAAATTTTTGGGATTTAATGTGTATTTTGTTGGAATTTTGTTTATGAATTATGGGCTGAAATTATGATTTAAATGTGTGATTATGTTGGGATTTTATTGGTAGGTTATGTGTTGAAATTTTTGGGATTTAATGTGTATTTTGTTGGAATTTTGTTTATGAATTATGGGCTGAAATTATGATTTAAATGTGTGATTATGTTGGGATTTTATTGGTAGGTTATGTGTTGAAATTTTTGGGATTTAATGTGTATTTTGTTGGAATTTTGTTTATGAATTATGGGCTGAAATTATGGTTGAAATGTGTGATTATGTTGGGATTTTATTGATAGGTTATGTGCTAAAATTATGGGATTGAATGTGTATTGTGTTGATGAATTATGGGCTGAAATTATGGTTAAAATGTGTGATTTTGTTGGGATTTTATTGATAGGTTATGTGCTAAAAATTATGGGATTGAATGTGTATTGTGTTGATGAATTATGGGCTGAAATTATGGTTAAAATGTGTGATTTTGTTGGGATTTTATTGATAGGTTATGTGCTGAAATTATGGGATTAAATGTGTATTTTGTTGGAAATTGTTGATGAATTGTGATGAAGATAGGTGTAATTTTGCTGAGAATGTTATGCAAGTTTTTGGCTAAAATTTGTTGAAATAAGTATGGTGACGAAATGCGGAATTGAAAATAGAAATATACTGATTTTTGGACATTGACGTCGCAGGCGGTGCAGTGGGGATTGAACCATCTTCCAGACCAGAACCGCCCAGAAGTAGAGCAGGTAGGTACTTGGTACCTGTATTTGCTTTATCTAATAATTATTTTCTTTAATAGTTATTGGTCTATAAGTTATATTTTGGTGCTTATTGATGAGGAAAAGAAAACGGGTAAAGGAAAGGTTAGGAGATGGAAAAAAATAGGTATATATGTATGTGTAGAAAGAAACAAGCTGGTCAATATCGGCATAATGTATAAACCTGATTAACTATTCAATTTTAGAATAGTTAATGATATCGGCGGGTGACGTCGATATCGGCATGATTTATAAACTTGATTAGCTATTCGGTTTCAGAATAGTTAATGATATCGGCGGGTGACGTCGATATCGGCATGAGTTATAAACTTGATTAGCTATTCGGTTCCAGAATAGTTAATGATATCGGCGGGTGACGTCGATATCGGCATGAGTTATAAACTTGATTAGCTATTCGGTTTCAGAATAGTTAATGATATCGGCGGGTGACGTCGATATCGGCATGAGTTATAAACTTGATTAACTATTCAATTTCAGAATAGTTAATGATATCGGCGGGTGACGTCGATATCGGCATGATTTATAAACTTGATTAGCTATTCGGTTTCGAGAATAGTTAATGATATCGGCGGGTGACGTCGATATCGGCATGAGTTATAAACTTGATTAGCTATTCGGTTTCAGAATAGTTAATGATATCGGCGGGTGACGTCGATATCGGCATGAGTTATAAACTTGATTAGCTATTCGGTTTCAGAATAGTTAATGATATCGGCGGAGTGAAGTCGATATCGGCAAAATTAATAGACTTGATAAGCTTTCTGCGATGAAAGCGAAGCAGTTAAAAGAAATAAATTTTCTTTTATATAATTTTAAAAAAAAAGGGGTGTATATGGTTGTATATGGTGTAGATTGATGGATATGTTGTATAATTTCTCTGTAGATCGCTAGTATTTATTAAATTGTTTTACTTATGTGGAAAATCTATATTTTGCAGGTTCTTCCCATTCTCGTCAAGAATAGAATTTTAAACCTTAATTCCTTTTTTGTATAAGTTAGGAACTTAGGGAGTTATGGTGAAATTTTGATATGTAGAAGAACATGTAAATTGTATAGAATAGTATTTTTGTAAATTTTGTTTCTGGAATATTAAATGTAGCCACCTATGCTCCGGATATTAGAAAGTACTAGATTATCTTAGAATATTAAACTATGTTATGTTTTATGTATATGTATATATGTGAAATCTTCATGTGCTGAACCGGCTTTTTTAATTTTTATCTTATGAGTGTGATGTAAGATGAAGTTTGGGAATGAATATGGTCCTGAGCATATTCTGAAATGAATTATGCAGTTAATTGTATTGAACATGAATGTGATTATGGATGAGCTGTGATCCAAATTGTGTGCAGGTTGTGTTATTGATAAATTGGGATCTCCCGATATAGGGGAGACTCTGCCGAAATTTCGTTAGAAATTTCGGTGAGAGAAAAAAAAAATAAAAAATTTCATGCTTCATTTACCCTTTTATAGGGGTAAAGATTTACAAATAAACAAGTAGGAGAAAAGAAATTTGGGGTTGTTACATTTGGTATCAGAGCATTTGGTTGCAGTTTCAGGGATTGAAGTACTAATGTGATTCTGGAAAAAAAAAATGTTTCAGGATGGTTCGAACGAGACAGCATGCAAAAACTGATCCAACCCCTACACGAGGAAGGGGGTCAAATTTACATGATGACAGTAGTACAGAGAGGAATTCTGTGGCAGATACGGCCTCTCATATACCTACGATATTGGTTCATTCCGAGGGGGAAGAATCAACAGGAGGTCAGGAAAATTCTACATCTCGACGGACAGATGTGCCTGCAGCAGAGGCATCTGAAGGCGAGAGACAAGCCCAAATATCTCCCCCAGCAGCGCCAGGGGTTGCGCCAAACCTATTTTCAGATCCTGCCTTTATGGAACATATAGTACGGGCTGTGGCGGCAGGAATGACGGCAGGTATTTCCAATGTAGCTCCTAGATCAGAGAGGGTCGTGACACTAGTACAATGGGTGAAAGATATGCGAGAAATGGGTTGTGGAACCTTCTCAGGAGTGGAGGATGCAGAGGTTGCTGGGCATTGGATGCGTAAAATTGAGAGAGTTATAGAACAAATGCATATACCTGAGGAAACAAAGGTAGATTGTGTGTCCCAGTTATTGACAGAAAGTGCTCACTCTTGGTGGGAGACTGTTAGGGGGAGAAGAGTAGGAGAGGTGTTGAGATGGAGGGAATTTCGGGAGGAATTTGAGGAGAAGTATTATTCCTGGGAGCATAGAAGGGAAAAGGAACAAGAGTTTTTAGAATTGAGACAGGGGGATATGACAGTTTTAGAGTATGAGAAGAGGTTTCAAGATTTGACACCTTTTGCCTCCACCTATCTTCCCACGGAGTGCCATCGAGTAGACAGGTTTCGTGATGGACTAAGACAGGAACTGAGAATGATAGTGATGGCTATGCAATTTCAATCTGTACGAGATCTAGTACGGGCTGCTCAGGGTATAGAGAGGGTGATGAGGGATACGGCAAAACCAGTTATTGAGCAGGGGCAAACGACAGGGTTTAAGAGAAGAGATTCAGGTTTTTCATCTAGGAGACCTCCTTTTCAAAAAAAAGGGAAGAATGCACAGATGTCGGGACAGTTTCAGAAGAGAGGTGGGAGTTTCAACCAGGGAAGTAGTTCGGGAGGATTCCGACGGGAGCGACGAAACGAGGATCTTGGGGAGGTCGAGGTCGGGACAGGGGAGCCATGACTACTTGGGGGGGTCTGAGAACAAAGAGGACACAGTGTATCCTTTGTGTCGGAGGTGTGAGCAAAGGCACCCGGGGGATTGCTCTACGATGCCGAGGGAAGATGTTATATTTGTAGGGGGAAGGGCATCGATGGAGGGATTGCCGGTATTTAGGAAGAGGTTGTTTCCTTTGTGGAGAAATGGGCCATAGAAAGAAAGAATGTCCACATAGAGTTCTTGGAGGATGCGAGGGACGGGGGGGATGGCCAATCAAAGCCAGCAACAGTCGGTGACAGTTGATCGACCTGTACGACCCACTCAGTCAGGGGCAAGTGCCCATAAAGGCCGACCCAGATTGTCGGAGGAAAGGACTCGGGGCAGGATATACCACATGACCCAAGAAGATGTGGGGGCAATGCCAGATGTTGTAGCAGGTACACTACAATTGAGTTTAATACAAGTTTATGCTTTAATTGATCCTGGAGCTAGTCATTCTTTTGTGGCTCACCGAATTACTAGAAATTTAAATGTGTTACCAAGTAGATTGAATGTGGGAATGGTAGTTAGTACACCTTTGGGGAAAACTATAAACATTGATGATGTATACAAGGGAGTGATATTAAACATTGAGGGGGTAGAACTAAGGGCAGACCTTATGCCCTTGGCATTAGATGATTTTGACTTAATACTTGGGAATGGATTGGTTGAGTAGACATAAAGCACGGGTACATTGTTTCACAAAGGCGTAAACCTCCAAGATGTGAGTGGAAAAAGGGTAGTATTCGGGGGGAGAGAGGAGGGTGATTCCAAACTCCATAATCTCGGTCATGACGGCTGGAAAATTGATTAGAAAGGGATGCCCTGCTTGGTTGTCTCATGTGAGAGAATTGAAGAAGGGGAGCATTGAATTAACAAATATTCCTGTTGTAAAAGAGTTCCCAGACGTGTTTCCAACAGAACTACCAGGATTGCCTCCAATTAGGGAAATTGAGGTGTCTATTGAGACTCTTCCAGGAGTCAACCCTATAGCACAGTCCCCTTATAGGATGGCCCCCTATAGAACTAGGCTGAATTAAAGATCCAGCTTCGGGGAGTTGTTGGATAAAGGATTCATACGACCAAGCAATTCACCACAGGGAGCCCCGGTGCTATTTGTAAAGAAGAAGGATGGTACATTCGGGGCTATGTATCGATTATCGTCAAGCGAACAAAGTGACGGTAAAGAACAAGTATCCATTGCCACGGATAGATGACCCTGTTTGATCGGTTGAAGGGTGCGAGAGTATTCACGAAGATAGATCCGAGATCGGGGTATCATCAATTAAGAATCGAAGAACGAGGACATACGAAGAGCGCCTTTAGAACTCGTTATGGTCATTATGAATTCTTAGTAATGCCATTTGGGTTAACTAATGCCCCTACGGTATTTATGGATCTAATGAATCGAGTATTTCAAATTTTTTTTGGATAAATGTGTGGTTGTGTTTATTGATGATATCTTTGGTATATTCGAGCTCTTATCGAGAGCACGAGAAGCACTTGAGAAAGGTGTTAGAAATATTGAGAGAAAATAAATTGTATGCGAAATTGGATAAATGTGAATTCGGCTTAAAGAGGTGATATTTTTGGGACATGTTATCTCAGCTGGGGGAATATGTGTGGATCCAGGAAAAGTAGAGGCAGTTCTAAAGTGGGAGAAGCCCACAAATGTGACCGAAATTCGAAGTTTCTTGGGCCTCGCCGGGTATTATAGGAGGTTTATTGAAGGATTTTCCAAAATAGCATCACCTCTGACCAAGTTGACTCGTAAAGAAGTGAGGTTTAATTGGTCAAAGGAATGCGAAGAGAGTTTCCAGGAGTTGAAAAGAAGGCTTACATCAGCCCCCGTGTTGGCCCTTCCTTCTGGAACCGAAGGGTTCATTGTTTATAGTGATGCCTCAAGCAGGGGTTTGGGATGTGTATTAATGCAGCATGGAAAAGTGATCGCATATGCTTCCAGACAGTTAAAGCCGCATGAAGTGAATTATCCGGTCCATGACTTGGAACTCGCTGCAGTAGTATTTGCCTTGCGAGTATGGAGACATTACTTGTATGGAACACAAGTACAGATTTTCACCGACCATAAAAGTTTGAAGTATTTAATGTCACAAAAAGAATTGAACATGCGACGAGAGGAGGTGGGTGGAATTGATAAAGGACTATGATTGCATAATTGATTACCATCTGGCAAAGCCAATGTAGTGGCGGATGCATTAAGTCGAAAAAGGGAAAGCAGTGATGGGTGATACAGAAACTTTAGAACAAGCAAATGTGATGGAATTGAAAAGGATGGGAATTCAATTAAATGTGGGTCCTGAAGGGTCACTACTAGCTCATATGAAGATCAGATCAGTGTTACGAGATAAAGTTCTAGAAGCTCAGTTAGTAGATGAAGGTGTAGAGAAAATTAAGGAAAAGATAAAGCAAGGCAAGGAGTTGTCCCTTCAAATGTTGCCGGGAGGGTTGGTGGTGATGGGGAAACGGGTTTATGTGCCTGGGAATAAAACCCTAAAGGGTGAGATATTGAAGGAAGCTCATGAATCTCGATTTACAACCCATCCTGGGAGCACCAAGATGTATAGAGATCTCAGGGAATATTACTGGTGGCCAAATATGAAGAAGGAGATTGCAGAATATGTGTCAAGATGTGGGATATGTCAACAGGTGAAAATAGAACATCAAAGGCCGGCAGGAGAATTACAACCACTACCAATTCCAGAATGGAAATGGGAAAATATAGCCATGGATTTTGTAACCGGATTGCCAAAGGGGAAAAAGGGTAATGATGCTATATGGGTAGTGATAGATCGACTGACAAAGTCAGTTTTGTTCTTACCCATCAAAATGACAGATCCCATAGACAAGTTGGCCAAATTATATGTGAACGAAGTGATTAGACTTCATGGAGTTCCCATATCAATGGTGTCAGATCGAGACCCGAGATTTACTTCAAGGTTATGGCCGAGCTTACAACGAGCTTTGGGAGCCAGAGGTGAATCCGAGCACGGCATTCCACCCCCAGACAGATGGCCAATCCGAAAGAACCATCCAAACACTTGAAGACCTCTTAAGGTCATGTGTGTTAGAATTTGGAGGAAAGCTGGGAAGACTTGCTACCGTTGGTAGAGTTCACGTATAATAATAGTTACCAAGCTTCTATCGGGATGGCTCCATATGAAGCCCTTTATAGGGAGAAAATGTCGCACTCCGATATGTTGGGACGAAGTTGGAGAAAGGAAACTCACGGGTCTCGAGCTGGTACAAATGACAAGCGATAAAGTAAGGGTAATCGAGGCAAAGAATGAAGGAAGCCCAAGATAGACAGAAGAGTTATGCGAGACAAGCGGAGGAGACCCTTAGAATTCCAAATAGGGGATAAAGTCTTCTTAAAGGTGGCACCATGGAAGGGCATCATTCGGTTTGGAATGAAAGGAAAACTTGCTTCGAGGTATATTGGCCCATTTGAAGTGATAGCTAGGGTAGGGCCGGTGGCTTATCGCTTGAAGCTACCAGCACACCTAGAGAAGATTCACAATGTATTCCATGTATCACTATTACGGAAGGCAGAAGTGGATCCTTCCCGAGTGTTACCTCCAGTTCCTATTGAAGTAAGAGAGGACTTGACACTCGAGACTAGGCCAGTCAAGATCATGGATCGTAGTGAAAAAACATTGAGAAATAAGAAAGTATCACTTGTCAGAATATTGTGGAGAAACTCACAAATTGAGGAAGAAACGTGGGAGAGAGAGTCAGAGATTAAGGAAAAATACCCCCATCTATTCCTTGAGTCAGGTATGTAGTTTAAATTTCGGGGACGAAATTTTTATTAGGAAGGGAGAATGTGAAACCCGAGAATAAAGTATACATAAAATGTGAACATTCAAAAAGAGCAAAAACCAGGTTCAGGAAAATAAATATAAGGAGAAAGGAGTGAGGGGTTTCTTATTTTCTTTTCCGTCATCTCCATTTCCTCTTTTCTCTCCAGCCAAACGAATCCTTTCCTTTCTTTCTCCTTCTCAGCCGGATTTTCTTCTCCTTCCTTCTCAACCGAACACCATCTCTTCTCTTCCCATCTCAACCGACTCTTCCCATCTCAAGCAAACCATCTCTTCTCTTCCCTCCGCCCTGGCCAGAACCCTCCCCATTTCCACTCCTCACAGCCGAACATTTGGCCAAATCAAGGGAGAGGAATTGGTGAATGTGTGTGAGAAGTGGTGACTTAGAGAAAAAAAAAAAGGGGGTTTTTGCCGAGAGGAAGAAGAAAGGAAAAAAGTAGGTTATGTGTTGAAATTTTTGGGATTTAATGTGTATTTTGTTGGAATTTTGTTTATGAATTATGGGCTGAAATTATGATTTAAATGTGTGATTATGTTGGGATTTTATTGGTAGGTTATGTGTTGAAATTTTTGGGATTTAATGTGTATTTTGTTGGAATTTTGTTTATGAATTATGGGCTGAAATTATGATTTAAATGTGTGATTATGTTGGGATTTTATTGGTAGGTTATGTGTTGAAATTTTTGGGATTTAATGTGTATTTTGTTGGAATTTTGTTTATGAATTATGGGCTGAAATTATGGTTGAAATGTGTGATTATGTTGGGATTTTATTGATAGGTTATGTGCTAAAATTATGGGATTGAATGTGTATTGTGTTGATGAATTATGGGCTGAAATTATGGTTAAAATGTGTGATTTTGTTGGGATTTTATTGATAGGTTATGTGCTAAAATTATGGGATTGAATGTGTATTGTGTTGATGAATTATGGGCTGAAATTATGGTTAAAATGTGTGATTTTGTTGGGATTTTATTGATAGGTTATGTGCTAAAATTATGGGATTGAATGTGTATTGTGTTGATGAATTATGGGCTGAAATTATGGTTAAAATGTGTGATTTTGTTGGGATTTTATTGATAGGTTATGTGCTGAAATTATGGGATTAAATGTGTATTTTGTTGGAAATTGTTGATGAATTGTGATGAAGATAGGTGTAATTTTGCTTGAGAATGTTATGCAAGTTTTTGGCTAAAATTTGTTGAAATAAGTATGGTGACGAAATGCGGAATTGAAAATAGAAATATACTCGATTTTTGGACATTGACGTCGCGAGCGGTGCGGTGGGGATTGAACCATCTTCCGGACTGGAACCGCCCGAAGTAGAGCGAGTAGGTACTTGGTACTTGTATTTGCTTTATCTAATAATTATTTTCTTTAATAGTTATTGGTCTATAAGTTATATTTTGGTGCTTATTGATGAGGAAAAGAAAACGGGTAAAGGAAAGGTTAGGAGATGGAAAAAAAATAGGTATATATGTATGTGTAGAAAGAAACAAGTCTGGTCAATATCGGCATAATGTATAAACTCGATTAACTATTCAATTTTCGGAATAGTTAATGATATCGGCGGGTGACGTCGATATCGGCATGATTTATAAACTTGATTAGCTATTCGGTTTCGAGAATAGTTAATGATATCGGCGGGTGACGTCGATATCGGCATGAGTTATAAACTTGATTAGCTATTCGGTTCCGGGAATAGTTAATGATATCGGCGGGTGACGTCGATATCGGCATGAGTTATAAACTTGATTAGCTATTCAATTTCAGAATAGTTAATGATATCGGCGGGTGACGTCGATATCGGCATGATTTATAAACTTGATTAGCTATTCGGTTTCGAGAATAGTTAATGATATCGGCGGGTGGCGTCGATATCGGCATGATTTATAAACTTGATTAGCTATTCGGTTTCAGAATAGTTAATGATATCGGCGGGTGACGTCGATATCGGCATGAGTTATAAACTTGATTAGCTATTCGGTTTCAGAATAGTTAATGATATCGGCGGGTGAAGTCGATATCGGCAAAATTAATAGACTTGATAAGCTTTCTGCGATGAAAGCGAAGCAGTTAAAAGAAATAAATTTTCTTTTATATAATTTAAAAAAAAGGGGGTGTATATGGTTGTATATGGTGTAGATTGATGGATATGTTGTATAATTTCTCTGTAGATCGCTAGTATTTATTAAATTGTTTTACTTATGTGGAAAATCTATATTTTGCAGGTTCTTCCCATTCTCGTCAAGAATAGAATTTTAAACCTTAATTCCTTTTTTGTATAAGTTAGGAACTTAGGGAGTTATGGTGAAATTTTGATATGTAGAAGAACATGTAAATTGTATAGAATAGTATTTTTGTAAATTTTGTTTCTGGAATATTAAATGTAGCCACCTATGCTCCGGATATTAGAAAGTACTAGATTATCTTAGAATATTAAACTATGTTATGTTTTATGTATATGTATATATGTGAAATCTTCATGTGCGAACTGGCTTTTTAATTTTTATCTTATGAGTGTGATGTAAGATGAAGTTTGGGAATGAATATGGTCCTGAGCATATTCTGAAATGAATTATGCAGTTAATTGTATTGAACATGAATGTGATTATGGATGAGCTGTGATCCAAATTGTGTGCAGGTTGTGTTATTGATAAATTGGGATCTCCCGATATAGGGGAGACTCTGCCGAAATTTCGTTAGAAATTTCGGTGAGAGAAAAAAAAAAAAATTCATGCTTCATTTACCCTTTTATAGGGGTAAAGATTTACAAATAAACAAGTAGGAGAAAAGAAATTTGGGGTTGTTACATATACTTAGTCTCACATATTATATAGTGTGATCGAAATGGGAAGTGATTTTTATATTTTTTAATTGTAGATAACCTAGGTAAATTTGTTCAAAAAAACAATATGAGTTGCCTTTTTCCCCCAGTAATATTAGATCTGACACATTATAAATAAAAACATTTCAATATTTTTCAAGAAAGGAATATATATTTTTTGCTTGTTATAAATATTTATTTGCTGTCTAAAAAGAACAGTGTAGTCGAAACAGAAAGTGCCTCATATATTTTTTAATTGTATAGAATCTAGGCACATTTGTTTACCTTTTGTTTTTTTGAGTTGTATTTTTTCCCGGGTAATATTAGATCTTAAATAATAAAAATCCATTTTTTTTTCCAGAAATATACTTGAAGATAAGAGCACAAAATTAAAATTCAAAACCAATTTTTTATTTATTTTATAAGAATGATTCTTCATATTATTATATTAAATGTATTTAAGCATGCTTATATTAATTTTTTTCTTGCAAAAAATCCGAGGTCAAATTTTGTTCTCTTTATATATTTTTAGGCGATAATATACAATAAATTATAAAACATATAATAATGACTTGTTTGTCGTTTAAAAGGAACAGTGTAATCGAGACAAAGGTGACTTGTATCGTTTTTTAATTGTAGATAACCTAGGTAAATTTGTCTATTTTTTTTTCTTGAGTTGTCTTTTATCCCAAGTAATATTAGATATAAAATGACTATTGCTATTATTGCAAAAATCATTAAAATTACGAAATTTTAACGGAAGAAAAAACACTCATAAACATTAACAAAAGAGTAAGCAAGAAAAAATTATTATTATTATTATTATTATTATTATTATTATTATTATTATTATTATTATTATTATTATTATTATTATTATTATTATTATTATCCTAATGCATGAAAGTGGCAAAAATAAATCAAAGAAAAACAAAATCGATGGAAAATAAAATTATTAGGAAAAATGTAGCAATTATATGATAAGCATTAAACATTTAAACAGGGATTTAAATAATAAATCAAAAGTTGAAGGGCTGAAATGAAAATCACATTTATTATCAATTTTAATCCAAGGACAAAATTGCACAAATTCAAACCTGTGTATCGAATTTATTGACCAATTTGGACCCAATCCGGAAATAAAACGTTCGAGGACCGAAGTGAAAGGTGGCCATTTAATTAATTGCAACCGGAAGGACGAAATCGAAGCAAATTAAAACTACTGTAACAGAAGTGCAAGGTGCAGGGCAGCAAATTGCAAGTTGAGGGACCGAATTGAAGAATGCACAAACACGGGGGTCTCCCCTGCACTTTTACGTGCAGGGGAGAGAGAGAAACGTTGCCGCCGTCTTCAACCGGCCTCCGCCGCGTACACGGACACCGTGTGGCCCAACGCGCCGCACCGGGAGGAAGACCAAGCGGAGGCGCACCGGATTAGACGCCGGTAGCCCATTTCCGGCCACCGTAGCATACCGCACGCGCCGCTTGAAAGGGGCGTCAGGGGGGCACCGTCGACCGCGTGCAACGCACGCGCCTGACAGATTCTGAAAAATATATAAATAATAATGGTCAGTTACCGTTATGTCCCTGACCGTAAATAATCTATTTTGTCTTATCGGGAGCTATAACAGTCTTTAACCATTTCAAAAATATTAAATAAAAAGGGTTGCGGCGGACCGGACCGATCCGTACACGTGCAATGACGTCCGCACCCCTGAGCCTAACCGGTATTTACCCCTCAGCCGTCAGCTTTTTTGTCCTATTACCAGGGCTAATTTCGCCTCTACACTGTTCATAACAGGAAAAAAAAAAAAAGGTGGACGAACTCGCGCGACGCACGAACGACAAAAGTCCAGTCCACAGTGCAAATGGGTCACAATGTACAGTGCCGACCCCGAGCTCTTTTAGCTCTTTTGTTAATTGTTGCATTTGTTTACGGGCCATCCATTATCTTAGTTTGTGGGTTATTCATTGTATTAATTTGTGGGGGTTCCATAGTTTTTGTTCGCTCTTCTAGATTTAACATTTGCATCGTAGTTTTGTTTTCTTTCAGGACAGTGTGCGTGCGTGTGCAAAAAAGATGATATTAGAAAATAATTTAAAAAATATAATATCAGAATTTTATTAACGATTGTATTTAATGTTTCTACATAACCCATTGTATTTAATGTTTTGTGCTTTCTTCTACTGTTACAAAGAGTAAAACAAGCTTCTCCCTTCTTTAATTATCGTACTTTTTTTTAATTAAATCCTAGATTATTATATATATATATATATATATAAAGAAATCACTAGGAAATTACTGCCTGCACACCGCAAGGCAAGCATTCCGCGTCCATGAGGTCAATTTCTTCGGTGACCTATAAACTCACGAATGTTAGAATTATGTATTTTACAACAATTTTTTCAGAGTTTTTTTTTTAAATATTTTTAAAATAGTAGTGATGAAATTCCAAATGGAAATTTCCGTATGAGTTTCTCAGAGTTGAAAAGTAATAGTTTAAAATGTCATTGTTACTGTTTAATCACCGTCGAAGTGATCAATGAATCAGTAGCTGTTGCTTGTCCGTTCGTTCATGAACGTATGCTAATGTGAGTCAAAGTCTTTCAAATAATTCCAGCAGGTCTATAATGCATGGTCGTTGTCAGGACCAAAATTTTAACAAAAGAACAAACATGAAAAAAATATCTTGCTAAGTATAGATGGGTGAGGTGAGTTAAATGGGTTGGCTGTAAGGATTCAAAGATTTGCTTGTCCATAAAATTTAAAATATCTTGAAGACATATGGAGAGAAGAATAATCAAAGATGCTCTAGTCCACATCATCATTGATTGTAAGAACCAGCCAATGGAAATGTTGCACATACTTTAAATATAAAATGAGCTGAATAATTTTATATTTAGCGAGGGAAGAAGAGAGCTGAAGAGTAGTAGTATAAATAGGAGCTCTTTCGTTACCCAAATGCACATAACAAACAGCAATTAATATAAGACGTACCTAGTGCTTCATCTAAGATGACGATGAGAAAAATGTGGGCTTGGATGCTGCTAACACTATTCACTTTGGTTGGGGAATGGCATGGTCGTTGTTACGGGTGTCTGAAGGAAGAGAGAATTGGTCTCTTGGAGATCAAATCTTCAATCGACCCAAATGGCTTTACCTTGAGAGATTGGATGGACATTAGTAATTGCTGTGAGTGGTGGGGAGTCGAGTGTGATAACACTACAAGGCGAGTGATTGAACTCGCTCTTGGGGATGTGAGCTTGGGCGATTTGGTTCTCAACGCTTCTTTGTTTCTTCCTTTTAAAAGGTTGAGAAGTCTTGATTTGAGCGTAAATGCAATAGTTGGTTGCCATGAGAATCAAGGTTTCTGTTGTTATATAATCATATTATTGAGTGAATATTATTATACTGAGATTATATTGTTAAAATGGTTGGTGTTTAGTGTTAATTACGAGATTATTTGGAGATTTCTCTTGCAGGCTTTGAAGTCCTATCATCAAAATTGAGGAAACTGAATGTCCTTGACCTAAGCTTAAATCGATTTAATGATGACAGCAGCATGTTATCATGTTTCACTGGGCTTTCATCTCTCAAATCTTTGGATCTATCAGACAATATGTTGACAGGATCCACTGGTATGGTAGCAATCGAATTGTCTAGTTTTTTTTCTCTATATAATTTCTCCTTTCAATATGCTTTTGAGAATCCTTGTGTAGGTGTCAAGGTCTTGTCATCAAGATTGAAGAAATTAGAGAACCTTGACCTAAGTGGAAATCGATACAATGATAGCATTTTCTCATCTCTAACTAGGTTCGCATCTCTCAAGTCTTTGGATCTATCAGACAATGAGGTGACAGGATCATCAGTTGGCTTCTATGGTAACAATTAAATTATCTAGCCTTAAACCTTTTTCATGACGCTTTCCTATATGATTTTTTCTCCCTTTCCTTTATGATTTTTTCTATGCTAGTAGTTTGTTTCCTTCTATTTGCTTTTCTAATAGGAAGATACACAAATCAATATTAGGATGATTAAAGATTATAAATGAGAAGAAGATAATGGATACGTATATAATTCATCATTGGGCTCCATTTTTCATCCCTTTTTTACAAGAACACTATCATCATAGGATGATTAAAGATTATAAGTGAGAAGAAGATAATGGATTTATATAATTCATCATTAGGTTCCATTTTTCATCCCTTTTTGACAAGAACACTATAATCATAAGACATAAAATCACTCGGCTGTTTCTTATTCTTTCAAGTGTACACAACCTGTCTCTGATTTTTTCGTAAATATCAGTAGGATCAGGGGCGTCTTGGTAATTATCCCATATTTTATTATTTTTTTTGGATAAATTGTTGGCGCATCGTACGGACGCCCCAACAGCGTTCCACGAGAACGCGCCCTTGCGGCGGCGCGTTGTACGGACGCCCCTACAGTGTTCCACGCGAACGTGCCCTTAAGGCGACGCATGTTGCTCCTTCCGACGGTAAAAAAATCAGTTATGCCCTGTCATGTGGTGCGCCTCCAGGTCCTCTGTCTACCGTTGAGGTGCGTTCCAGTCATAGATGTTCGGGAAAGCGACGGTGGACGGTTTTGTGTCGGTTGTCGGTTTTCTCTTTCCTGCCGCCGCAAATTCAGTTTCGGACCCTTATGTATTTAGGAAGTTGATTTTGGTACCTGAGGTTTTGATTTCCGTTTTATTACTGAAATTTTTAATTTAAAGTTTGATTGTTTTCAATTGTGTTCTTCAATTAAAACTGATGATATAAAGAAGTTTTTATTTCAGTGCTTATACTTTTGATTTTTGATTTGTTTTTGGTTCCTTTAATTTTTTCGGTACGAATATTTTGATTTCTTTAATTTGGTCCTCCAATTAAAATTGGTCATATAAAAATCTTTTGCTTTTTTTAATGATATTTCAGGGCAATTTAATTATTTTAATTGTTTTGACAGTAATGTTGATAATAATTTTAACTGTTATAGTAATGATAATGACAATAACATAAGGATAGATTTTCAATTTATGTTTTTGTTTTTTTGTGGATAAAAAATTAACTACTTATTTTTGTTATTTGATTATTGGAGGGTTTTTTTTTTATATTAATTCATTTAGTTTTTTTTTTTTGTTAGACAATGTTTATTTTTTATTCGTATTTATGCATCCATGCTTTTAGTTTTTTTATCGGGAATTTTTTAATCGGTTCAATCCTGAAATTTTAATTTATATTGGTAATCATTTTAAAATTAATATTGCTCACTTTTTCCCTTTATTCAGTTTCTTTTGTTTTCTGTTATTTTATTTGTTCTTTGGATTAAATGATTTTTATGATTTTACTATTTACGCAATGATAATGATAATTTTAGTGGTTTGTTTTTTATTGTTTTTTTATAAAAATCTTTTGCTTTTTTTAATGATTTTTCATGGCAATTTAATTAGTTTAATTGTTTTGATAGTAATATTGATAATAATTTTAACTGTTATAGTAATGATAATGAAAATAACATAAGGATAGATTTTCAATTTATGTCTTCGTCCTTTTGTGGATAGAAAATTAACTATTTATTTTTGTTATTTTATTTTTGGAGGGTTTTTTTATATTGATTCATTTAGTTTTTTTTTTTTAATTCTTAGACGATGTTTATTTTTTATTCCTATTTATGCATCTATGCTTTTAGTTTTTTTTTTTTAGTTTTTTGTATTGGGATTTTTTTTCTAATGGGTTCAATCCTGAAATTTTAATTTATATTGGTAATCATTTTAGAATTAATATTACTCCTTTTTTCCCTTTGTTCATTTTTTTTTCTGTTGTTTTTATTTGTTCTTTGGATTAGATGATTTTTATGATTTTACTATTTACGCAATGATAATGATAATTTTAGTGATTGGTTTTTTTTTTATAAAAATCTTTTGCTTTTTTATGATTTTTTAGGGCAATTTAATTATTTTAATTATTTTGATAGTAATGTTGATAATAATTTTAGATGTTATAGCAATGATAATGAAAATAACATAAGGATAGATTTTCAATTTATGTTTTTGTGTTTTTTTTTGGATTAAAAATTAACTACTTATTTTTGTTATTTGATTATTACAGGTATTTTCACAATTTATATATTTTTTTAGTTAAATTGAATTATAAAATGAATTAGTCTTAATGCAGTGAATTCAATAATTCAGATATCCAAATCTTCTTGCTTTTTTAATGATGATGTTAAATTTATGCTGATTATTTTCATTGAAAACCATAATTTATATCGATTTAAAATTCATATATTTTATAAAAAAAACCTGCACCTGACAAGAATTCTGCATAAATTTATTATTTTGACTAAATTTATATTACAATAAAAACACACACACAATTAATATTTTTAAAAATTCTTTTTTTTCAGTCTCAAAGTTTTGATTTGCTAGAGTTTTATCATTCAATTGGAATTAATTACATATATTTTTTTTTTGGCACTTATTCTTTTAATTTTTTATTTACTATTGATTCATTTATATTTTTTATCTTTCTTGAACAATGTTTATTTTTTGTCCGTATTCATTCATTTGAACTTTTGGTTTTTGTTTTGAATTTTTGTCTAAATTTATGCTATAATAAAAAAATCATAAATAATTAATATTTTTGTACGTTGAAAAAAATAGTTCCACCCACGACGAGGCACGGGTATCATGGCTAGTATATATATAAAAGTGGTTTGTCCTTATTTTTAAATTTAACTACTTTAACCGTCTTGTTCTCACATCTTTATCCAATATAATACCACCAAGCACTTTTGAAAAACTATGTACACAGCCGGGAAAAAAAACACATTCAATATTTCATATTATCATTTTTTGGCTGGACCTTCTCTCAAATGATAGTTTTCGCATTTCACACGCGCGCGCACAAATTCATGGTGTAGGCCTTTTTTTTTCCTTTTTTTTTTTGGCATAGCAAGTAACAAATGTCTATGGTTACGCTACTTGTCAGTTAATAATTCTAAAACATGAAAAAGTGTCTTGCGTATATATCAGAGCACTTAGATCTCACTTGAGAGAACCCTCAGACCTCCTGCTGAATCCATATTTAATGGATTTGCAGCCACTAAAATCAAAATATATTCATTAATTACAAGGATAGCTGCCCGCAAATGAAAACCACTGAGAGGGCAGCTAATCAATTCGATGAACACAGTGCAAGAATTCATAAACAATTGGCGCATGGCAAATAAAAGTCATTGTTCCTAATACACAGTTATTTGAGTCTGCATGAACAATAAATCAACGATCTGTTTTAGCTTTCTTTATAATAATAAATACACTTTCATCTATCATCTTGTATGTTTAATTTGAGTATATATCCAGATGGTTTCCAATGTATAATTAGGTTCGATTAATTGAGCAATATCGATCTCATCAATTCTGAGTGCATGTGCTTTCATCCCTCAAGTTTTCGGATCTATCATATACCATGTTAACAAATCAATGGTAGTGCCTAATTTACTTAGAAGCATCTCATTTTTAATTTTTAATTTTGCATGTCTTGTGGGCATTTTTACTTATATATAACACTATTAGACAATATGTTGACAGAATCAACTGGTATGGTAACAATTGAATTGTATAATTTCTCCTTTAATTGTCTTATTTCCTTTCAACATGCGTTTGAGAATCCTTGTGTAGGTGTCAAGGTCTTATCATCAAGATTGAAGAAATTGGAGAACCTTGACCTAAGTGGGAATCGATACAATGATAGCATTTTCTCATCTCTAACTGGGTTCACATCTCTCAAGTCTTTGGATCTATCACACAATGAGCTGACAGGATCATCAGTTGGTAACAATTAAATTATCTAGCTTTGAACCTTTTTCATGACCCTTTCCTGTATGATTTTTTCTATGCTAGTAGTTTGTTTCCTTCAGTTGGCAAGTATCAATGGTAGTGCCTAATTTACTCATCTCATTTTTTATTTTTTATTTTGCATGTCTTTTGGGCATTTTTACTTACATATAACACTAACTCTCTTGCAGGTGTGGAGGTCCTATCATCACAACTGAGGAAATTAGAGAGGCTTGACCTAAGCTATAATAGCTTCAACGACAACATTTTACCATATCTGTGTGGATTTTCTTCCCTCAGAACTTTAAACCTGTCAGGCAACATGGTGTCAGGATCAACTACTTGTAGGTTTTAAAAAAAAACAAAATTACAGTTTTTTCTATTCATTTTTATAATATCTATTAAAATCTTCCTTTCTCACCCGCTATTTTATTTTTTCAAATTGAAAAAAGTAGGAAAGGAAATTGGAATTAAAATAAGCATTTGGTAATTTTATAAAATTATGCCAAGATTCTTTCTGTGTTGTGTAGTAATTTATTTCCACAATACTTATTTGATTCTAGGTATCATAGGTTTGAGGAATCTTGAAGTCCTTAGTCTGAACGATCTTACCATCATCGGAAGTACTTTGCTGCAGTCATTGGGAGCCTTGCCATCCCTGAAGATCCTTTCTCTTCAGGATAGTAATTTAAGCTCGACAACAATAAGTCAAGGTTAATCACAGATTAATTGGCTTAAATTTTAATTATTAATGTTGAAGCCTTCTATTAATGTAAAATGCAACGACTGCTCTGTATCACTACCATTTCCGTCATTTATTTTTTTGTTTCTTTTTTTTTTACAGTGACTTTCTTCAATATGACCACCCTTGAAGAATTGTATCTAGATCGCAGTAGTGTTCTCCCAATAAACTTTCTCCAGAATATTGGACAGTTGAATGCTCTTAAAATCTTGTCTGTTCGTGATTGTCACCTCACTGGCACCCTACCCACTCAAGGTAAATCAACACCTCTCTCATCTGCCTATAATTACATTATCAATGAAAGATACTGAATTTCATCGCTAGTTTTAACATGATTAGAGATAAACTAATTCTACAGGTTTGGATGGATTGAAGAATGTGGAACAGTTAGATCTCTCTAGAAATAAGCTAGAGGGTTCACTCCCAGATTGTTTGGGAAACTTGTCATCTCTACAAGTGCTAGATGTTTCTAGAAATCGGTTCACTGGGAATATTGCCACCGGTCCTCTAAACAGCCTCATATCCCTTGAGTTCTTATCACTATCAAACAACCTCTTTGAACTCCCACTTTCATTGAAGTCCTTCAGTAACCACTCAAAACTCAAGTTCTTCATATGTGACAATTGCACTCTAGTAGAAGACCGAGCTTGCTTTCGGAATTTCATTCCAAAGTTCCAACTGATGTTTTTCAGGTTGTCAAATAGTACATCTAAAACATTCAATTCAGATGTTCCCAACTTTCTCTACAGCCAATATGACTTGAGAACCCTTGATCTCTCCAAATGCAACTTCAGCGGAGTGTTCCCGTCATGGTTACTTGAGAACAACACAAGATTGGAAACGTTATATTTGAGGCAGAACTCCTTTGTTGGTCCTTTGAAATTGCCAAACCATCCTGCTCCGAATATGATTTCCTTAGATATATCAAACAACAACATAAGCGGTCAAGTTCCAAGAAATATATGCTCGGTATTCCCAAATTTATTACAGTTTATGATGGCTAAGAATGCACTAACAGGAAGCATTCCTTCTTGCTTTGGAAATATGAGCTCTCCACCGGCATTAATAGATTTATCTCACAATCTATTGTCGACAATAAAACCAGAGCAGTTGAAGAGATCATGGTATGTGAAGCTATCAAACAATAGTTTAGGTGGACAGATATCTCCTTCAATTTTCAACTCATCTTTGCTCAGATATCTCTACCTAGATGGCAACAAATTTACGGGGCATGTATTAGATTTTCAACCTACCAATGGGATATATTTAACTACCCTGGATATAAGCGATAATCAGTTTTCAGGCATTCTTCCAACACGAATGGGCAATTTCTCAAATCTCAAAGCAATTGATTTGTCCAGAAATCATTTTGATGGTCCACTTCCAAGAGATTTCTGCAAGCTTGACAACCTTGAATATTTGGACTTGTCTGAGAACAATTCGCTGGCTCTGTACCATCTTGCTTCAACCCATCATCAATAAAACATGTACATCTATCCAAAAATCAACTGAGCGGTCCGTTGACAGAGGCATTTTATAACAGCTCTTCCTTGGTGACGTTGGATATTGCAGACAACAACTTGATGGGCCCAATTTCAAATTGGATTGGCAATCTTTCGGCATTGAGTGTTCTTCTCCTGAGAGATAATCAGTTTGCTGGTGACCTTCCTACTCAGTTATGCTTGTTAGAACATTTAACCATCTTGGATGTTTCACGAAATCAGCTCTCTGGTCCTCTACCTTTTTGTCTGGGAAATTTTTCTTTGAAGGAAAATCTAGATAAAGCGGGAAGACTTGGTCACCAAACCTATGAGATCACGTCCCCATGGGTGGTGTCTTATGAAACCGGTTTACTATCAGGGATGAGCAATGACCTGGTAAGCCGTTTTGAAAACATCAATATAGAAGAAACTGTAAAATTTACAACTAAAAAAAGGTCAGAAGGTTACAAGGGCACTGTTCTCAACTTCATGACTGGTTTTGATCTCTCCTGCAATAGATTATCAGGCGAAATCCCATTGGAGATGGGAAAATTAAGTGAGTTGCATGCGTTAAACTTGTCACATAACAATCTCACTGGATCTATCCCTCCAACATTCTCAAACTTAACGCGGATAGAGAGCTTGGATCTTTCTCACAATAACCTCGATGGTGTCATCCCTCCACAGCTTGTTGTACTCAACTATCTAGAAGTTTTCAGTGTGGCACACAATAACTTGTCAGGAAAAGCTCCAGAGATGAAAGCTCAGTTTGGAACCTTTGATGAAAGCAGTTACGAAGGTAATCCTCTTTTATGTGGACCTCCATTACAGAATAAATGCAGTGAACAAGAATCACCATCACAGCCAATGCCTAATGATGAACGAGAAGATGATGATTTCATTGACATGGATGTTTTCTATGTGAGCTTTGGTGTAAGTTACATAATTATGGTGTTGACAATTGCAGCAGTTCTCTACATAAATCTACTTTGGCGGGGCCGGTGGTTTGACTTCATTGAAGAGTGCATTGACACTTGCTACTGTTTTCTGGTGGTTAATTTTCGTAAGCTCTCCAACTTCAGAAGATCTTACGGTCTTAACATATGGGATTAATGAATTTGTTGTGGTTGTTGGTGAAGGGATCAGTTGTTTGCTTCCAAATTTATGTTTGCTCAGAACTTGTGCAGCATGCATTTGCTTGTATTTGTCCAATTATTGGGTGCTTCTTTGCGTGTTGGCCTCTGATAGATTAGCCTTTACTTTTGATGTTATCAATAAATGAGTGTTGTAATTAACTACATTTATCTCGAAGCTCCTCCTAAGAATATCTTGTTTACTTTGTTGTCGCTATATATATATATTTATATATATATATATATATACATTTATTTATTTCTGCAAACAGACCATCATTCATGTTGGAAAATTCCGATCAAGAAGTTACATCTTGAATACAATTTCTCATCAATTAATCTCGTCGACGTGATCTTCAAGTGAATAATGAAGAAGGCAATTTCTAATTAAGATTTTAAAATAATACATAGTTAAAAAATTGAAAATTCAATTTTGATTTGATGAAGGCTCTGTTAAGAAGAAAAATACAATTTGGGAAGAAAATCTCGAAAATAAATGTTTAATAATTCAATTGTAATTCTTCATAGTTTAATTGAATTTATTAAGTGTGTAATTACAAGATTAATTGTTTTTTTAAAATTATATTTAAGCATTAATTGGAAGGAATTAAAAAGGTTGAATTACAATTTTAAAAATTTAATCCGGTCAAATATAAGGTTTAATTACATAAATATTAAAGTTTAATAGGCAATTGATACATGATTAAAGAAATTCAAAAACAAAGATCAAATTGTAAAAGTCACGAGATTTCAAGGATTTAAATCAACAAAATCAACGGCCAAATCAAATACAATTAAAAGTTTGATGGTCAATTTGCATAAATAAAGAAGAAAAAACCTTACTAGAAAAGACAGAAACCTAGAAATCCATTCAACCCAGTCCCAAACACATTCAATCCATTCAACCCAGTCCCAAACACATT